>ONZH01007082.1:0-26162 GCA_900303285.1 Rhinella marina | reverse complement strand
CACCTTAAACACATGACCCCCCCCCTCCTTCTCCGGTCCTGTATGGGGCGTGCAGTTTTTGAGGAGTCCTCCACTCATCCCTCTCTGTGCACAGTTAACCCTCTCAGGATCCATTGTCCTCCATGTATAGAAGCTTCTATTCTCACTATTAATCTGAAATATATTCACCAAATGTTTTTTTAAAAGCTACAGTATGATAAAACTTTTATACAAGTGGTTTTATTCCGTCTGTTCCACGGTTGAGGTGAGGACCAGGACTGTATTAGTCTTCCTCTCAGCTGCTGACAGTTTCCACCAGTGTTTCCCTTTGGTCGTGGAGATCTCAGCCCCGGGACGTCCACCGAGCGGATTCTGTCAGATCCACTAGATTGTTATTCCTGCTGAAATGAGTCTGACTGCGGGAGAAACCTGAGCCCTAAACTACAGCCTCCGACAAGACTTCCTAACACCTTCAACAGAAATCCAGATGTAGCAGAGCTAATTGTGCGATTTAACCCATTGGGACTGTGCCGTATAACTGTTTGTAATAATGGATGAGGTCTATCTGTAGCCACCAAGATTTTTTTTTTACTTTTTTCATTGTCCTGTACTTTTTTAATTATCCATTTTTGATGTAACCGTATAGCCAATATAGGGTTTTTTCGTTTGTGTTTTCTTTGTTTTTTTGGGGGGGGGAGATGTAGTAAAGATAACTTACTGTATGATTAAAGCTATACCAAATATAGATATCTAGTTATCTATTTTTTTTTTTTTACTTCCCTTGCACTATAGAAACCTCCATTTGTGCATCGCCTCATCCTTAGACTCACACATTTTTTATTTTTCGTTCTACAGTGATCCATGGGGGCTTGAGTTTTTTGGGATGACTTGTAGTTTTCATTGGTACCATTTTAGGGCACTTTTTAATAGCTTTTTATTCTGTTTATTGGTGGCAAGTACGCAAAAAACAGAAATTCTGGCATTTTTTAACGGCATTCACCACGTGGGATAAATTACCATGATAACTGTATAATGGAGGTCATTATCACAGATGCTGTGATACCAAACATGTGGAGGGGTTATCAGTTTTGCAAATTTTTCCATTGAAAACCATTTTTTGAATGGAAAAAGGTGTATTTTTAAATAAAACTTAATTTTTTTATTTCACACTTGATCCTTTGATCACTCACATATTACAGTGTACTACTTATGCAGTACAGTGTATTATACTGTCAGTACAATACTGTACAATACTGACTGGCATTATTAGGCTGCACTTCTGGCACACACTGCATCCAGGCTTTGGGGTCTTCATCGGCACCCCAAGATCTCACATGCCGTGGTGCCAACAGGGATGCACCTAGCCTTACTGCTGCCTGAGGCAAAAACCGAAACGGTGCCCCCTACCATCACGCTCAATGAAAGCGCTCATTGCCCATGGCCCTTCTGCTGCCCCCTTCTTGCCCCTACCTGGTGATGCCAGAAGTGATCGCCTCACCTGGTCTCATTGGTGGTGCCCCCCTAGGTGCCAATGACTGAGAGAGGGAGTACCCTATCTAAACGACTTGGATGCTGCAGTTGCTATTGACTGTGACATCAGTGCTTCTGACGATCTGGGTTATTAGAGCAGTAGCTGTCATGAAAGAGCCAAGAGCCTCCTCTCTGCTACACAAGAGGCCCAAGTTGTGCTTATTATAGGCCATCATAAAAAGGTCAACCTAAATAAGGCCCCTTAATGACCACCACAAAGTGGTTTTCTGTTATCCGCTGTCCACTGGATTGCACAAATACAGGTCCCATTTAGGGTCAGACTGACCCACCAGAGTGCCAGGCTCTAATACTTTAGTGGTCCTAAAAGGTCCAGGAGAAAGAAACCTACTTGGAGTTGCCTTTGGAGCCTTCACTTGCCACAAGGGTCCATTTATTTGTTTAAAAACCTATTAGACTTTATTGGTGACATAGGGGGTGGACCTCAAAAATAACTTCCTTTGATGGACCGAAGAAATCGAAAACCACAACTGGTCCCACGCCCCCCATCAATTGGCTGCCAAGCACGCTCACAGCCATGCTTTGAAACTCTATGGGATGGCCAGATGTCTGAAGATCTCAAAGAGAGTAATGCAGTGGCAGTGCGCATGTTCGACCCCCGCTCCATCATACATCGTAATTGGTGGAGGTTTCAAAGGTCGGATCCCACCCAATTGGAAAGGTCATCAATATGGGAAAACCGGAAAAACCCTTTAAAATGATACCTGTCCTGTGAAAATTGGTTTCACCGTTCCAGAGAAAGAAGACTTTTATTCTTCAAGCAAATTAGAGCTGCAGTGAGTTAATGGGTGGGGCTTACCTTTCCAGTTTGACCACACCCCTTGGAGCTCTGAAGCTCTTATTTGTATAAATATTAAAAGTTTTTTTTCTTGGCAATGCCACAACCGATTTATACAAGACAGCTATCATTTTAATCAGCAGGATCAACTCTACAAGACAGTATGCTTGATTTACTAGCATAGATCCTGCTGAAAGATGCCCTTTAAGTTCTAACAAAGTCAGCCCATCTACACCAGCCTAGGTTCTGATTTTGTTTTGCACATAAGGTCTTTGCCTCTTCTTTCTCCGCCGAACGAGAATAGAAAACGTGTTGAAAGCAAAGCTCAGTGCTCAGGTTAATTGGCGTTCCCGAGGAATTCAGCTGCTCAATTTGTTCTAGAGGGTGGAGTTGCCTTTAGATCCTCAGCGGCTTTGTAGGAGTCATGCAGGATGACAAAATATAGTACCTGAGGGGTGTTATCTGCTCCGAAATGTTCCTCGCAGCTCATCAGTTCTGTATTGTTTCTGTGCAGTTAGTGCAGAATCCACATGAAATAATGAAGTGATATCGCACATGGAGGAGGTTAATAGATTCTGCAGCCCCTCGGCACAGCAGAGCGCACAGTGCGAGGTCACTGCCAAGCCTGCCGCCAGAATGAAATATCAGGATGAATCATGCCAGGGATTCATCGTAAGCCTATGTGACCATTGCATTTGTCAATGTAGCAGAGCTGAGCTTGTCAAGGGTCACTGTGATTATCAGGACAACAAATTTTCAGTTGACCTTTATTATAAATATTGAGCCATTTTGTCACAAAGGGTTAACAGTTTTTCTAAGGACTCATGCATACGGGTATTCTGTGCATTAGGGACCACAGTTTGCTGTCCCCGATGCATGGTCAACATTAGTCTTGAATGGGTCCGTGATCCGTCCGCACCGCAAAAAAATAAAACAAGTGCGGTGCAGAGGCACGGAGAGAAACCCCATGGAAACGTTTTGCATCGCACCTTCCAGATTGCGGACCTATTCACGTGAATGGTGCACAAAAGGCCCTCAATATGAGCCCTGTCGGCACACGTTCATTTGCATGAGCCTTAATTCTATGACTGGTGCTTTCACTTTCACTTTGTGCTGGTCATCTAATAAACCCTATCTCTAATCTACTAAGAGGCCGTAAACACTCAGTGAAATAACAACTGAGCAATAATGAGTGTTTAGGAGGTCAGAGAGCAGAAATAAGGAGCCCCTCAGCTCCTCAACTGACGGAAAAGAGAGAAATCCAGAGGCAGCTACTTTACGAGCATACTCAGCTCTGTACATGAGGAAAAAGTCTCCAATGTTTAATAAAGACCAATGAAAGAAATTATTGTTAAAGGGCTACTGGACACCTTTGGGGGCATTTTTTTTTTGTTATTATTGCCATTGTATTCATGTTGAGGCTTAAAATCATTTTTTTCAAATTGCCGGTCCTTATTTAACAATTAAAACTATAAACACAAATAACTAATAGGCCGGTAAGTTTAAACATCTGTAAGTTGGGTTAAACGTCTTTGAGGGTTTTCTAAGAAGATGCTATCTTGGAGTGACCTCAATGGAAATAAGCAAATAAACTCCATATCAGGCATGACTTCATGACGGGATCGGTTCATGTCAAACCAATTTATATCAGTTGCTATGAGGAGGTAAGTTCTAGACTGATGACAGCTGGCGAATTTCAATGATGTCCGTCATATCGTGGACCTTCTCCAAAGCATTTGAGCCACTGTACCACATAAAGGTTTAGTATATAAAATGAGAATTTTGCTTGGCCTGGGAGAAAATGTCTGTATGTGGGTAAGTAAATGGCTCAAGTGATTAGAAAACAGAGGGTGTTATTAACGGTAGAGATTACCTCAGAATTGGTTCACTGTCACTAGTGGGGTACCCAGGGGTCAGTATTGGGTCCTATTCTCTTCAATATATTTATTAATGATCTTGTAGAAGGCTTGCACAATTTTTTGCAGATGACACTAAACTGTGTAAAGTAATTAACACAGAAGAGGACAGTACACTGTATATATATATATATATATATATATTATATATATATATATATATACTACAGAGGACAGTACACTGCTACAGAGGAATCTGGATAGACTGGAGGCTTCGTCAGAAAAGTGGCAGATGAGGTTTAACACTGACAAATGTAAAGTTATGCATATGGGAAGGAATAATGCAAGTCACCAGTACATACTAATTGGTAAAATATTGGGTAACTCTGACATGGAAAAGGACCTAGGAATTTTAGTGAACAGAAATCTAAGCTGCAGAAACCAGTGTCAGACAGCTGCTGCCAAGGCCAATAAAATAATGGGCTGCATCAAAAGAGGCATAGATGGCGGTGATGAGAACATAGTCCTGCCACTTTACACATCACTAGTCAGAACACACATGGAGGACTGTGTACAGTTCTGGGCTCCTGTAAACAAGGCAGACATAGCAGAGCTGGAGAGGGTTCAGAGGAGGGCAACTAAAGTAATAACTGGAATGGGTGGACTACAGGACCCAGAAAGATTATCAAAATTAGGGTTATTCACTTTAGAAAAAAGACGACAGTGGGGAGATGTAATAACTATGTATAAATATATCAGAGGTCAGTACAGAGATCTCCCCCATCATCTATTTATCCCCAGGACTGTGACTGTGACGAGGGGACATCCTCTGCGTCTGGAGGAAAGAAGGTTTGTACACAAACATAGAAGAGGATTCTTTACGGTAAGAGCAGTGAGACTATGGAACTCTCTCCCTGAGGAGGTGGTGATGGTAAGTTCACTATAAGAGATCAGGAGGGGCCTGGATGTATTTCTGGAGGTAATAATATTACAGGTTATAGTTACTAGAGAGGGGTCGTTGATCCAGGGAGTTATTCTGATGCCTGATTGGAGTCGAGAAGGAATTTTTTTCTCTAAAGTGGGGAAAATTGGCTTCTACCTCACAGGGGTTTTTGCCTTCCTCTGGATCAACTTGCAGGATAACAGGCAGAACTGGATGGACAGATGTCTTTTTTCGGCCTTATAAACTATGTTACTATGTTACTAATATGCATCCTTATTTTTGTAAAGAGCTGACATGCTCTACTAGTTGCCTGTGGACTTTCTCTCTTTTCCGTCAGACCAAGAGTGTTATAAACACTCATTATAGCTCAGTTCTTATCTTACTGATAGGAATGTGGTTTAAATAAGCGTTTATGACCTCTCAATAGTTTAGAGATAAGGGTTATTAGATGACCAACACAATGTGAAAGTGAAAGTACTAGTCACACAGTTAGAAAAAAACAGTTAACCCTTTGGGATATAATGGCTCAATATTTATAATAAAGGCCAATTTAAAATATTTTTATCCAAAAATGAGTAAAATGCTATAATAAATCAAAAATGCCCCAAAGGTGTACATAACCTTTAACCCATAATAAAATTCTATAGTCTTATTATATTGATTTTTTTTATACTTAGATAGCTAATACATATTACTGGTTTCTTTATAATCATATAGTGCAGGGATCAGCAACCACCAGCACTCCAGAATGCTTCATTAACTTATATGGCAGTTAGAAGAGCAGCCGAGCATGTTTGCATGCTGGAAGTTGTAGTTTCACAGCAGCTGGAGTGCCGAAAGTTGTTAATCCCTGATATATTGTGTGAATAAACCAGTGATATGTTTTAAGTTTCTAAGCATAAAAACACCATTCTCAATACAGTAAAGCTATAGCCTTTCATTATGGGTTAAAATAACAAAAAAACAAAAAAAAGTCTCTCCAGGGACATAAACTACTTAAACTATAGCACTACTATATAGAGAAGAATGTTTTTCTACACTTAGAAAGCTAATATACAGTTTATTACTGGTTTCATTATAATCATATATTGTGATGAACAGAGCAGTAATACATATATTAGATTTCTAAACATAGAAATCCACTCTTCTCAATGTGGCGAGGCTACTGTAAGTGGTGTATATGATATGTACATGCCAGGACAGAGCTCTAGGACAGATCTCTGTCCCCAGCATGCTGGTATCTAGCCTGTCGATCAAGTAGAGAGGGGAGTGTGCAGAGCACAGGGGGTGTTACAAAGTGCTCTAAGGATTCAGCCCATCCTCTGGTGCTCCAAATTACTCATTTGCATATGAATAAAAATGTAGATATCTGTAGCATACAGACAAAATAAAGAAATCTTTTTGCCCTATTAGGCAGTATGCTTGAATTATAAGGCTGTCACGCTCTGGTGTGGAGGGTATAGCCACACCAAGCGTAAGAGCGAAGGGAACAGACCGGAGAAGGGAAATGGTCACCTCCTACAGGAATCCCTGAGACTAGGCCCTGGCTGACTTCCAGTATGAACAGGCCTCAGTGGTAGGAGAGTTCATACACAGGAACCTAGTAGTAAACTGACCTTGTACAACCCTGCAGCTAGTGACAGGAGAAAGAGTAAACCTGTTCCTCCAAATGGACGGACGAACAGAAAACTCCACAAGGAAAAACTAAAACAGGGAAACGTAGGATAAACACAATAGGGAAAATAACACTTATCTTAATGCAGATATTGCAGCAACCGGATCTCAGCCGAGATCCACACCAAACACAACAATGTCCGCAGAAAGTATAAACCGCAAGGAATACTGGGAGAGGAAGGGGTAAATAGGAGAAAGATAATTACCACAGCCGCAACAGCTGAGGGGAAGGGGTGTGGTAAACAGCAACCAAACCAAGGGGAAAACATGTCAAATTATGTCACTTTGGAAAGCCGCGCAGAACGTCTGATACCAAACGCAAGCCCACTCGTGACAAAGGCTTTCTGACAGAGTCTCTTTAATTGCACCGAGGACAGGCCCAAGCTTCTCTGTGCACCGCTGCTCTTCCTGCTTCCTCTGCCAGCCCCTCCCTCTCCTTGATTAAAAGGGCCCGGTTCCTGCATAGTTAATTCACCTGGCCTTGGCAATGAAGACTGAGACACAGCAGCTGGCACAGGAAGCAGGAAAAGCAAGGGTGCACAGAGGGGTTTGGGCCTACCCTTGGTGCACTTAACTGCTCATTTGCATATTTTCTCCAAAATGAAGCCACAGATCTCTAAGTGAAAGGTCTCATTACATTCAGCCCTACGCTGTGCCTAGTTTAAAAATGAATTTTCTGGTGAAAGGACCCCTTTAAAGATGGAGTTTTCCTTGAAATAATTTTACAGACTCTGTGAGAAATTTTTATTTTCATCAGAAGATGGACCCCGGCACCCGCTGTTCCCCCCTGACTCTACGAATATCCGCTAATGAATCTGTGAGCTTCTCCCCACAGTCCCCATAATCTGCCAAGCAGCAATTCACTCTTGGTAGGTCCATAAAACTTCAATTACAGTAAATTGTTATGAATTTGCTGGCGGTTTTATTTAAAATACCATAAAAGTACCTGTAATCCAGAATATTACAGATTATGTCATAGACATCACGCTAGGACTGAGCAATGCCTGCAATTTAGAATTAAATTGTTTTATTAACCGAAACGCTCTGGAATGAAGCGTGCTTGGCATCTGCGCTTTTCATACCTTCCAGTTCAGAGACTAAAATAAGACTTTTCCGACCACGAGAGCAATTTGACTTACTCTGGCAGACGAGACATAACTCCTGCCGAAAGGGACGTCAGTCCATCATTAACTCGGAGCGGTCGACCCTTCCAAGCCCAGCTTGCTATCATCTCCAGCACCAGCATAATGATAAAATAAACAGTCGCCTGCAAAACAAAGGACGGAATGTAGGGCAATATAAAAGCCACAACGTCGTAATTATCACCGAGGTAACGAGAATAAAAAGCTACAATTTACAATAAACCAAAAGATTTACAGTGCCTTGAAAAAAATTCATACCCCTTGACTTTTTCCACGTTACACCCACAAACTTAAATGTATTTTATTGGGATTTTATGTGATAGACACAAAGTAACAAGTATGTGAGAAGTGAGAAGAAAATGATACAAGGTTTTCAAAATGTTTAATAAATAAAACTCTGGACAGTGCGGTGTGTATTTGTATTCAGTTCCCTGAGTCAATACTTTGTAGGACCACCTTTCACTGTAATTACAGCTGCACTTTGTTGAGGTCTTTCTCTACCAGCTTTGCACATCTAGATGATGACATTTTTGCCCATTCTTCATTGCAGAAGAGCTCGCGCTTAGTCAGATTGGATGGAGAGCGTCTGTGATCAGCAATTCTCAAATCTTGCCACAGAATCTCAATGGGATTTAGGTCTGGACTGTGACTGGGCCGTTCTAACACATGAAGATGCTGTGAACTAAACCCTTCCATTGTTGCTCTGGCTGGATGTTGAGGGTGGTTGTCCCGCTGCAAGGTGAACCTTCGTCCCAGTCTTAAGTCTTTTGCGGCCTCTACCAGGTTTTCTTCCAGGATTGTCCTGTATTTAGCTCTATCCATCTTCCCATCACCTCTGACCAGCTTCCCTTGGCCAGCTGACCATGGGCCTCCTGGCTGCTTCTCTAATTAGTGCTCTCCTTGCCTGGGCTGTCAGTGTAGGTGGACGGCCATGTCTTGGTAGGTTTGGAGTTGTGCTACACTACTTCCATTTTCGTTTTTTTTCATAACCTAACCCTGCTTTACACTTCCCACAACTTTATCCCTGACCTGTCTGGTGTGTTCCTTGGTTTTCATGATGCTGTGTTATCACTAACATTCTCTAACAAACCTCTGAGGTCTTCACAGAACATCTGGAGTTGTAATTAGAATACATTATACACAGGTGGACTCTATTACTATTATTAGATGACTTCAAAAGGCAATTGGTCAGATGTTATTTAGGGGTATCAGAGTACAGTGGAATGAATACAAATGCACCCCACACTTTTCAGATTCTTATTAATGAAATTTTTAAAAAACCATGAATCATTTTCTTTTCACTTCATACACACTTATTATTTTTGTTGGTTAATCACATACAGTACAATCCCAATAAAATACATTTAAGGTGTAACATGAAAACATGGGCAAAAGTTCAAGGGGCATGAATACTTTTTCAAGGCACTATATTTCTAATTCTGATCCATAGTAGACAGTAATATGTACTCAAATATTAAAATAGTTATATTCTATCCTATATACTTGTATATAGGAGCAGTATTATAGTAGTTATATTCTTGTACATAGAAGCAGTATTATAGTAGTTATATTCTTGTACATAGGAGGCAGTATTATAGTAGTTATATTCTTCTACATAGGAGCAGTATTATAGTAGTTATATTCTTCTACATAGGAGCAGTATTATAGTAGTTATATTCTTGTACATAGGAGCAGTATTATAGTAGTTATATTCTTGTACATAGGAGGCAGTATTATAGTAGTTATATTCCTGTACATAGGAGCAGTATTATAGTAGTTATATTCTTGTACATAGGAGCAGTATTATAGTAGTTATATTCTTGTACATAGGAGACAGTATTATAGTAGTTATATTCTTGTACATAGAAGCATTATTATAGTAGTTATATTCTTGTACATAGGAGCAGTATTCTAGTAGTTATATTCTTGTACATAGGAGCAGTATTATAGTAGTTATATTCTTGTACATAGGAGCAGTATTATAGTAGTTATATTCTTGTACATAGGAGGCAGTATTATAGTAGTTATATTCCTGTACATAGGAGCAGTATTATAGTAGTTATATTCTTGTACATAGGAGCAGTATTATAGTAGTTATATTCTTGTATATAGGAGCAGTATTATAGTAGTTATATTCTTGTACATAGGAGCAGTATTATAGTAGTTATATTCTTGTACATAGGAGCAGTATTATAGTAGTTATATTCTTGCACATAGGAGCAGTATTATAGTAGTTATATTCTTGTACATAGGAGCAGTATTATAGTAGTTATATTCTTGTATATAGGAGCAGTATTATAGTAGTTATATTCTTGTACATATGAGCAGTATTATAGTAGTTATATTCTTGTACATAGGAGCAGTATTATAGTAGTTATATTCTTGTACATAGGAGCAGTATTATAGTAGTTATATTCTTGTATATAGGAGGCAGTATTATAGTAGTTATTTTCTTGTACATAGGAGCAGTATTATAGTAGCTATATTCTTGTACATAGGAGCAGTATTAAAGTAGCTATTTTCTTGTACATGGGAGGCAGTATTATAGTAGTTATATTCTTGTACATAGGAGGCAGTATTATAGTAGTTATATTCTTGTACATAGGAGCAGTATTATAGTAGTTATATTCTTGTACATAGGAGCAGTATTATAGTAGTTATATTCTTGTACATAGGAGCATTATTATAGTAGTTATATTCTTGTACATAGGAGCAGTATTACAGTAGTTATATTCTTGTACATAGGAGCATTATTATAGTAGTTATATTCTTGTACATAGGAGCAGTATTACAGTAGTTATATTCTTGTACATAGGAGCATTATTATAGTAGTTATATTCTTGTACATAGGAGCATTATTATAGTAGTTATATTCTTGTACATAGGAGCAGTATTATAGTAGTTATATTCTTGTACATAGGAGGCAGTGTTATAGTAGTTATAATCTTGTACATAGGAGCAGTATTATAGTAGTTATATTCTTGTACATAGGAGACAGTATTATAATAGTTATATTATTGTACATAAGAGCAGTATTATAGTAGTTATATTCTTGTACATAGGAGCAGTATTATAGTAGTTATATTCTTGTACATAGGAGACAGTATTATAGTAGTTATATTATTGTACATAAGAGCAGTATTATAGTAGTTATATTCTTGTACATAGGAGCAGTATTATAGTAGTTATATTCTTGTACATAGGAGGCAGTGTTATAGTAGTTATAATCTTGTACATAGGAGCAGTATTATAGTAGTTATATTCTTGTACATAGGAGCAGTATTATAGTAGTTATATTCTTGTACATAGGAGCAGTATTATAGTAGTTATATTCTTGTACATAGGAGGCTGTATTATAGTAGTTATATTTTGGTACGTATTATAGAAGGCAGTAAGTCATTTAATATTCTGCTGGATATTTTGTCATTTACTTGGTGATTTCTTTCAGCGCTCTCACTGTTCTAAGTTGACATATACCAATGACGTATGATGCCCCTGACATGTATTATATACTAGTGTACCGTAAATTTACCAAACTTCATAGCTGCATATTAAATTAAAGAAATGTTCATTATGCACGTTTAAGTGCACAGTGGTAAATATTCACTCTCTGACCTATTTTCTGACCACCCCTCATAGTCCATGGCTTCCCCCTACAGACATTATGTCACCAACTATCTATACTGTTCTCACCTTATCCACGTAATCTGGCACTTCCTCTATAGTTTTAAAGGAGGTTTCATTTGGATGTAAGACATAAAACATCATCCGGATACCCTGGGAGGCAGATATCTCGCTCTGGCCTGTGTACCCTCCCATGGCTGATGGGAGCTCAGCAGCTGCAGGGAATGGAAGCAAATCTCAATTCTTTTGATATATGAAATCACATGCACAATGCAAGTCACAGGCGCTCTGACATTGTTTTGAGCTTCTTCCTGGTGAAACCTGATATTCAGTGAGGGAAGGCAGGCCACGTGATCCACTCAGGCAAAAGTCCAGAGGGAAGGCTGCATAATACAAGCCTAGGCCAACAGGGACAGAGATACCGTACAGCATGATAAGATAAAACTCCTACTACTGACATGCACCATATACTGTATTCACAGTAAAGGGTTACACAAGAACTTGTCTTTAATGACTTCAAGGACTCCATATCTGTACTTTACACTTTATTACCATGTATATCGATAACTTGACCCTAAGATACTTTTTTTGCAATGGCTTCAACAAAATAAAATATAATAAAAGAATAAAAATATTTTAAAAATTATTGAAATAATACCAAATAAATATATATATATTTTAAATTAGGAAATCATTGCATACACAGGGTATATAATATTATTATTTTTATTATTATTATTATTATTATTAATGTTTTATACTTTTTACTTGTATATATTTTTACATTTTTGTAATTGACTTCATAAATGTACTACAGTGAATATCAAGTATAAACACAAATATATTTTTTATGTATTAATTCCACTAAATAAACAAAAATAGCCCCTATATTAACCCTTTTTAGTCCAAAATATTATAGTGCAGATTTCCTAAGAAGTGTGTTTAAAAATTGTAACTTTTTGGTGCCACGTTTCTGGCATAGCAAATAGATAAAGCCTTCAACATAACATAGTAAATATTTACTTTTTTATTATTCAGAATATAAACAAATAGACAGCATTAACCCATTCAAGACCTAACATTTTTTTTATAAGTTTGTGTTTTTAGAGAGCACAGAGAATGTTTAGAAAACAAATCCATCCTGTCTGGTGGCCAACATCACCAACACCTTTGTGGCGGTGCCCATGTCCAGGGATGTTCACCCAGGTGTCCAGTAATAGGCTTCCACTTATTAAAGATACACTCCGAGCAAAATTGATACCTTGTGTCATGTCTACTGTAGGAGCTGAGGGGGCGGAGCATGACATCAGAGAACATCAAAGAGAGGTTTCCTTTGTCATGCTCCACCCCCACCCCAAGGACCTAGCACCAGCCTCAGTTCTGCATGGAGCATTCCATTAACCATTTTGTCATCTGAAACAATATTGAATTTGACCTGCTACAAAAACATTTGTAATACAATTGAGACACATTTTATTAAAATCTACTATTAACCCCTTCCCCTCCCTCAATTGTTTTACTGTAAAAAATATTCAGTTAATTTTACCTCTTTGGTCAGACTCCACTTAAAAGGAAACTACATCATAAAGGGCTTTTCCAACCATAATTTTTTTTTTTAATTCCTGTGAAGGGAAACATACTTCCCCATCCTCCTCCCCTCTCTCAATTCTGGCTCCATGGGTCCCAGACTGACTTCAACTGACTTCCGGGCCTAGCAAGTAAAGTTCCTGCATGAACTGCGTTATGTCCACTGCTGCAGCCAATGACCAGTGTGTGTAGTGACAAGTCCTGAAGTGGCACATCACTGCTGGGCCAAGTTCTACTTGGGGACACATCATCACTGAGGCCAGTCAATGGTTGCAGTTACGCACAGTACCCTTCCCCTAGTAGACTCACACGTAATAGTCCCATTGTAACAGTAACAGAACAGATCCCCCTTAACAGTGCCAGTCCCAGTGACCCAATCAGTGGCAGATTATAGTGAGCTCACCAGAAACACAAGCCCTAGGGCCTCAACCTCTTAGGAAAGCAAGGATGCCCTATTGGCTGTTTGCAGGGCCATTGGAGCCACTGGTTTGGCCACCTCCTCTATAGGCAGATGGTGGTCCAGGTCCCTGAGGTGAAATGGAGACCTTCACCAATTTTTTCCCAAATGGTCTTCACCAGTCTTGGCAATCTCAGGGCCCCATGACATGGCAATAGAATTTAAAACTGGGATAGCCATGTTGCTCCCTCATCATGTTTCAACACAGGGCCCCAAATATTAACACCAGGCACTGTGCTCCCTTCAAATGCTTCATCGCTTACCTTGGGTGAATACAATACAGTACATTTGTGGCCTTAGAGAACCAACAAATTTGCTTACTGGAGAGAAAAGGGGTCTGTCCACTGGTAGCTTCAGGTGGGTCCTTTCCAATGAAGCAGTAGATAGGGGCTCTCAATCCTCCTCATCTTCTGGGCCCAAAATCAATCTCTACATTCACTACCTGAGTTGTATTTTCCAGTCTTGAATCTAGTGGTTACAGCTCTTCTTAAAACCCTCACAATAAAAAATATTCACATACACTGCCCACTAACAGAGCGAGCAAGACCTTAAAAGTGGGACCTCCTCCTGGTGCTTGTCCATGCCACCATACCTCACTCTACATACTGGGACAGGAGGGCATAGTATCCTTTACTCTTCTACCCTTTGGAGGAGGGAATGACATTATGACCCTGCATTTGATTTCCCTTCTCTGCCTGGAGTCCTGTATAAGGTCAACTTGTCCATTGGGAAGTACGATGGACGACTTGATCTGAAGCTCCATTTTCCAAAAGACCTATCCCACCAGATGCAAGCTTCTTCAGTTGGAATATCTTGATAATAATGTTTAGTTTGCAGCAGGCTTTACGCGTCCATCACTATAGCGTGGCCATGAGCCATGAGCTTTAATTTGACCCAAATTTTCCAAAAAGTTCTGAATCTAATTAACCCAAACTTTGTGTGATTCAATTTATGAGAATCAAGAGAGGAAAAAAGAGAGTTTCCCAGCAAGTGGGGCAATTTTGATTTGGGTTGAATTGGATTTATTGGGACCAAAATTGAATCAGGCAGCTGATTCTGCCAAGTTGACCCAAATCAAAATTTGATTAATTCGCCACATTATAACTTTCGCATTACGCTTCTCCCTAAGCTCGCCTTAGAACATCTGCCTTACAATTTGGCAGGTGTTCCATCCCCTCAAACTCCTCACCTGCTCCTGTGATTCAGGTGAACTGAAGTCACCGGTTACATGAGTCACTTGGAAAGCATAAAGTCGGGCAGGATAACAGGCCAAGTAACATTTTTCATTGATGCTTTTTCTGACTTTTTCTTGTTTATGAGCCAATTTAAAACTTTGGATATCAAAAGGTAAAAAGTTGATCTAAGATTTAAGAATTTTAACGGCACCGACCTAAGTGTTAATTGCCAGTTGGGCCCCCACACAATACAATACCCCTTATGTGCCCCCACATAACATAAAGCCCTCTTATGTTGCCCACATGGTATAATGCCCACTTATGTCCCCTTACTGTATGTGCCCCCACACAGTATAATATACCTTATGTGCCCTGACACAGCATAATACACCCATATGTGCCCCCACACAACATAATGCCTTCTTATGTGCCCCACTCACATGGTATAATGCCCACTAATGTGCCCCCTCACAGTATAATGTCCCCTTGCTGTATGTGCCCCCAAACAGTATACTACCCCCTTATGTGCCCCCACACAGTATAATACCGCCTTATGTACCCCCACACAGTATACTACCCCTTTATGTGTCCCCACACAGTATAGTACCGCCTTATGTGCCCCCACACAGTATAATACCTCCTTATGTGCCCCCACACAGTATAATGTCCCCTTGCTGTATGTGCCCCCACACAGTATACTACCCCCTTATGTGCCCCCACACAGTAAAATAACCCCTTATGTGCCCCCACACAGTATAATACCGCCTTATGTGCCCTCAGACAGTAAAATACCGCCTTATGTGCCCTCACACAGTATAATACCGCCTTATGTGCCCCCACACAGTATAATACCGCCTTATGTGCCCTCACACAGTATAATACCGCCTTATGTGCCCTCACACAGTATAATACTGCCTTATGTGTCCCCACACAGTATAATACCGACTTATGTGCCCTCACACAGTATAATACCGCCTTATGTGCCCGCACACAGTATAATACCGCCTTATGTGCCCTCACACAGTATAATACCCCTTATGTGCCCCCACACAGTATAATGCCGCCTTATGTGCCCTCACACAGTATAATACCCCCTTATGTGCCCCCACACAGTATAATGCCCTCTTATATGTCCCCACTAGAGATGAGCGAATCATTCAAAATTTTATTCGTCGAATATTCGCCGAATATCTGACAAGATTCATATTCGTCAAATCTACGGAAAAAAAAAACAATCGTTGTTTTGCGAACATTCCTGCGTAAATTATGTACGTACAGTCAGCGTAGTTAAAAGTACGCAACACGTAAGCATTAGTGTACAAAAGTGCGTACGAATCTTTAACGTACAATTGATGCGCGAATGCGTCATACGCACGAGGCTAGGTCGCGGCCTACAGTCTTTAGAGGAAGACTAGATGAACTAGAAAAATAAGGTGCTCACTGCTGATAGCTTTCAATAAGTTAATAATTTACTAAAAACATCGTACAATAAGTGCATAATAGGACACATTGCAGTACCAGAATAAGAATACACACAATGAGCTAAAGTGCTGAACCATTAAAAACAGTGTAGCTAAAATACAGCAAATTATTGAAATTTTTCAGTGCAATCAATTTCACATTTGCAAGCATAAAAGGCTCAGATATACGTTTGAGTCTCTCCTTATGGCTCCTACTTGGCTTGGCAATGATAAAACAGTTTGTCTGGAACTAGGGATGAGCGAACTTTTGAAAAGTTCGGATCGGTTCGATTCGGCAAACTTTCGCGAAGTTCGGATTCGTACGAACCGAACATAAAACGAACCTTTCTATAATGGCTGAATAATTGCAGCTACAATAGTGGGAGTCTGATAGGGTATAGTTTTGTTTAGTTGCAGTTGCTATTACAATGAAAAAAGTGGAAAAAATCAAAGTGCAAAAATAGTGAAACCTCAGCCAGGTCGACAACATTTGACAGCATTGAAGATGTCCGCTGGAGCAGTCCATGTCATGCCAGAGCACCAAAAACACACGGTAGATCGTGGCACCAGCCCAAGAATAGGCTGCGTTGTAGTCGATACGGTCTCAGTGACATCACAGATCAGAAGACAGACAGGCGTACCATTTAATTAGACCTTGTGCACCCCAGAACAGGTACACATTAGCCAAGGTGTAAGTGATTACACGGGACATAGGACACAAAGTGCAAGTTGGCAACACCGGCAGCATTGCCTTGGACCCAGTAGGCAACTGCTGGTCAACTTGTCTCTTTTCAACAATACTGGCCTGGGTGCAATCAAGTGCTGCCTCCTCCTCCTCTGTCAATTGTCTGTTCTCAACCATACTGGCCTGGGTGCAATCAAGTGCTGCTGCCTCCTCCTCCTCCGTCAATTGTCTGTTCTCAACCATACTGGGTCCAATACAGTACTATTACTGCTGCTGGTTCCACTGTCAAATGTCTGCTTTCCAGCTGGTCTATTCTGTGAAAAAAATACAGTTTTGCGTCGCCGTTGTTATTTTAACCAGATTCGTTACAAACTTTCTCAAAGTTCGGTGACGAACCGAACTTTTGGCAAAGTTCGTAACGAATCTGGTTTGTTGCGGTTCGGTTCGCTCATCCCTGGAACACATATTCCAAAATTCAATTGTAATCCACGTGAGGTAAAATTGTAATCCAAACAGGTAATGTGTAATCCACATGGATAATAGAGAATAGCAGCAAATAGAGAACCCTTTTTGGAAAAGGGGCTCCCAAATAACCTGAGAAGGAGGGGGGAAGGAAAATAGGCGCACTTCGGCACAACAGGGAATTTTCTGCAGAATGGGGGGAGTCTTGACAGCCATGCCCATCTGGGTGAGAGTCAAACGGGGGCAATACAAACAAACAAACAAAGATAAAAAGTGCCAGCTAGCTCTCACCCGTCAGGTGTAGTCCATGGTGTGGCTTCCATAGGTCCTCCTGCAGTCCTTGACGTTGGGTTCCTCAGATGATGGACCTGAAATCCTCCTCACTCGAGCTGGTGCTGAAGGTCATAAGAGGACGCTCCTGCTCCTTGTAGGCCACGCTCGCTGCGGTGGGGGATCTCCAGTGCCCTCTTCTTCCGAAATTCGGACTTGACTGGGTCCGGGTGGTGGTCACGCTGGTGAGTGCTGCATCTACTTGAGCTTTTCCGGAACTTCCTGCCGGGACAGCTGCGGTAAGAACTTCTGGCTGCAGTGGTGAGGCAAGGTTGCATCCAGGGAAGAAGGCCTAGCTTCCCCCAGCTGCTGCTGGCGTCACCGTCCACGGCAGCTGGTACTGGTGGATCACCGTAGATTGGAAGGTGAATGAAGACATAGTCAGCTGACCCACCTGTAAGGACTGTGGTGGTGGTGGTGCTGGCAGTCCAGGAATCAGAGGCTCCGGCTGAGGCTGCGACTTTTCCCTGAACCAGAGGACGCCATCTAGGAGGCTGCGAAAGGAAAGTAACCCCGGTTGCAAATGGACCTTTCAGGGACGCCATGGGGGTGTACTCCACCTGATCCCCCACGTAAAGGCTATGCCGATGCTGTGGCAGGTACTGCCGTTTCACCAACCAGCGGCCCACGAAATACTCCTTCCCATCCTCGTCATCCTGCAGGAAGCCAGACCCTCGCCCAACTGAAAACCAAACCACAGTTCCCTTCCTGCGTTCCAGTGAAGGATCTCCCGGCCTAGGGTGGTCAAGTACCTGTATGACCCAGTCCTCCACTGCGGTTTTATACTCCCAGAGGGTCTGTGCATGGGCTGTCACAGATGCCGGAACAATGGGGTTCTGGTGTATGAAAGGGTTTGATCTCCTCCTGGGCGGCGAAGTGGACGCTCCAGCCACCTCCAGCAGCACAAAAAACTGCAGATGCTCCAGCCGCCTCACTAGTCGCAGCAGCAGTTGATGACTCAGGCACTGAAGCTGTGTTTCTCTTGCAGAGTTGAACCTGTGACATCCTGATGTCTGCAGCAGGCGGTGGTTCTGGTAACTCGTCCCCAAAGTACATTTCGTTCCAGTTTGGACGCAGGTCATGCAGCTTTTTTTGAGCCATGCTTGCTGTTGAAAATACTTGCTCTCAGGTCAGCAGTCAGCACTGGTCTAAACTGGTTCAGACTGAGTGACTCAGAGGAGGGTGGAGTACTGAGGGAGGTGTCTTCACTACCTATACGTGCAAATTGTTAGTTCCCGGTGGGCTGGGCTGGTTTTTTCCAGTTCTGAGGGGGGCGTATCTTCAATTTCCCTCTCTTTCGTGGGCGTATCGTCATTTTCCCGCTCACACATAATGCGTACGTTTCATACGGTTCATACGCATCATACGTACAGTTAGCGTATAAAATTTTACGTACGTTTACGAATAATACGAATCGACAAAGCGCTTCGCTCATCTCTAGTCCCCATACAGAATAATGCCCCTTATGTGCCCCCACACAATATAATGGCACTTTAAGAGGCCCAATGAAATGCTAAACCAGTTTCTGTTTCCCTGACCTTTTCGTGTTTATGAGCCGCTAGATATCAAAAGGTAGAAAGTTTATGAAAGATATGATGGAGTTTAATGCCTCTTATCCAAGTGTTAATTGCCAGTTACATGGTAGTGCCGCCTTGTAGTAATACTACATGACATTGCTGGTAAAATACTACTCACTTATAGTGCTGTGTGCCAGGAGCTTAAAGGGGTTTTCAGGTCATTTTGATATTTAAGAAAGTCCCCATAGCCTGTCCCTGAACCAGAAGATCCACACCGGTCCCCGCCGCTCCGGTACTTTGCATTGCCTTCACTGTCTCCACCTTCCGGTCCCCACACTGTTTATATCTGGTGGTGCCCAGGGGCGGTCTTGGTATTTCTGGGGCAATAAGCGAAGTTATGAGCCCCCCCCCGCCCCAATGACGCGTCACACCCCTGATGACACGCCCTCTGATGACACACCCCCCCAATGACACGCCCCCGGGGGGTGAAGGTTGCCCACAGCCTATGGTGTGTCCCAGACTCCCAGCTCTCTATTGGCTGGGCTGGGACACGTGCTGGGACTAGAGATGAGCGAGCATGCTCGGGTGGAATTTCCGTGCGCTTTTTCAAATCTGCACACTAGTTCATACGCATATTTTAGTATGTACACTAATGCATACGCATTTTATAAATTATCATCTCTAGCTGGGACACTGACGCGCAGCCGCAAAGTGACAGCTGGGCGGGGGGTCTTGGGCACCGGCACAAGAGCGGACTGTGGGGGCACCCTTGGACGTCGGGGGCCCTACGCAAATGCATAGGATGCGTGGTGCCCAAGACCGCCCCTGGTGGTGCCCAGTTGTGGTCACATGCACTGCACCAGCCAATGAGTGTCTTCAACAGTTATGTGACCACAAGCAGTACGTCACCACTGAAGCCAATCATTAGCTGGAGCAGTGCATGTGACCATACCGCCAGATGTAAACAGGATGGTGACCAGAAAGTGGAGACAACGGAGGGGGCGGGGAGGACTGGAGCGGTGTGGAGGAGCCAAGCGTCAATTTTCTGTAAATATCAATCTCAGGATAGGCATAGGGACAGGTAAGGGGGGTGTCTGACCCTTTAAAGGGGTTTTCAAAGAGTTCAGTAATGATGGTCTATCCTGAAGCTAGGCAATCAGTATCAGATTGATGAGGGACTGACCCTTTAAAGAGGTTTCTCAGGATTTTAATAATGAGGGTCTATTCTCAGGATAGGCAATCAATATCAGATAGGTGGGGGGTGACCCTTTAAAGGGGTTTTCAAGGATTTTAATAATGATGGTCCATCCTCAGGATAGGCAATTAGTATCAGATAGGTGGGGGAAGAGGGTTGTTTGACCCTTTAAAGGGGTTTTCAAGGAGTTCAATAATGATGGTCTATCCTGAAGCTAGGCAATTAGTGTCAGACAGATGAGGGTCTGACCCTATAAAGGAGTTTTCCAGGATTTTAATAATGATGGTCTATCCTCAAGATAGGCAATCAATATCAGATTCGTGGGGGGGGAGGTTAACCCTTTAAAGGGGTTTTCCAGGATTTTAATAATGAAGGTCTATCCTCAGGCTTGGCAATCAGTATCGGATAGATGAGTGTCTTACCCTTTAAATGGGTTTCCCAGAATTTTAATAATGGTCTATCCTCAAGCCAGCCAATTAATATTAGATAGATGGGGGTCTGACCCTTTAAAGGGGTTTCCCAGGATTTTAATAATGATGGTCTGTCATTAGGATAGGCAATCAGTTTCAGATACGTGGGGATCTGATACCCAGCATGGCCGCCGATCAGCTGGTCCCAAATAGCTCAGGCACTAGAACTACATGGCTTCGGCCATTGTGAAATGGTCAAAGATGCTCACCATTCACTTTGATGGAAACAGCTCTATAGGAACCAGCAATGTGGTAATGATGCCAACTTCTGATGCTAGAGCTACTCAGGAACACCTGATCGGAAGGAGTGTGGGGCGTCAGACCTCCACTGATCAGCCATGGATGAGCTATCCTGAGAATAGGTCATCGATTTTAAAACCCTGGAACATCCCTCTAAGGGTTACATGTGGCTTCCGAGCCTCTGGTTGGGAATATTTATAATACTGGTTATACTGGTGTCCTACAATGTGACAGAGGGGCTTTCGGGTCTTCTCACACACCATGGCCTGGGTGTAGCTATAACCTCAACACCCTTTATAGCTACAACCCCCATGGAGTAAGTAGTGATGTGTAATGACTAGAGATGAGCGAGTAGTGAAATATTCGAAAGTTCGAAATTCGATTCGAATAGACTGCGAAATTCGACTATTCGACCGGATATCGAATCCCATTAAAGTCTATGGGAAAAAAATGCTCGCCACTTGGAAATCTCAATTCGACCACTTGGAGGTCACCAAGTCCACCCTGGAACCTCAGAAAAGGATGCCAACACTGCTGGAATGCAACTAGGACAGCAGGGGAAGCATGTCTGGGTGCATATAACCCGCCCAAGTCGCACTATTACGCCACTATCACAGCCTCTCAACAATACACTCCAAAGACAATCTAACCTCTCTGTAAAGTGAGACCATACAAGGAAACCTTCTTTCCTCAACATTGCCATGGACCCCAAGCCAAACTAGACAAAAAAGAAGATAAAATTCTGCACCCCTTAAAATCACGTTGCCTATGACAACCACAGATGGCATAAGCAAAGGGGAAAGCAAATAGACCCCACCCCTAATTGTCATTGTGTGTGTGAGATGTGGTCAGACATGTCTTCTTTAAAATGTAAAAACAACTCAAACACATGCAGAAGCCTTAAAATGCCCAAATTGTTGGCGCTTGAGATGTCAGTGACCCGACCTGGCCCAGTGTCATGTCTAGCAGGTAAAGCAGTGGGGATGTTGAGGGATGCGTAGGACCGCAAAAGGCAGGAAGAGGCCGTGGGCTGGCCAGAGGCTCATGGAAAATTTTGTGGCGGCCCAAGAGGTGACACCTCTTAAAAATTATGTGGAGGCCCAAGAGGTGAGACCTCTTAAAAATTATGTGGAGGCCCAAGAGGTGAGACCTGTTAAACATTTTGTGGAGGCCCAAGAGGTGAGACGTATTAAAAATTATGTGGAGGCCCAAGAGGGGAGACCCGTTAAAAATTATGTGGAGGCCCAAGAGGTGAGACCTCTTAAAAATTATGTGGAGGCCCAAGAGGTGAGACCTCTTAAAAATTATGTGGAGGCCCAAGAGGTGAGACCTCTTAAAAATTATGTGGAGGCCCAAGAGGTGAGACCTGTTAAAGATTTTGTGGAGGCCCAAGAGGTGAGACGTATTAAAAATTATGTGGAGGCCCAAGAGGGGAGACCTGTTAAAGATTTTGTGGAGGCCCAAGAGGTGAGACCTCTTAAAAATTATGTGGAGGCCCAAGAGGTGAGACCTCTTAAAAATTATGTGGAGGCCCAAGAGGTGAGACCTCTTAAACATTTTGTGGAGGCCCAAGAGGTGAGACCTCTTAAAAATTATGTGGAGGCCCAAGAGGTGAGACCTGTTAAAGATTTTGTGGAGGCCCAAGAGGTGAGACTTATTAAAAATTATGTGGAGGCCCAAGAGGGGAGACCTGTTAAAGATTTTGTGGAGGCCCAAGAGGTGAGACCTCTTAAAAATTATGTGGAGGCCCAAGAGGTGGAGACCTCTTAAAAATTATGTGGAGGCCCAAGAGGTGAGACCTCTTAAACATTTTGTGGAGGCCCAAGAGGTGAGACCTCTTAAAAATTATGTGGAGGCCCAAGAGGTGAGACCTGTTAAAGATTTTGTGGAGGCCCAAGAGGTGAGACTTATTAAAAATTATGTGGAGGCCCAAGAGGGGAGACCTGTTAAAGATTTTGTGGAGGCCCAAGAGGTGAGACGTATTAAAAATTATGTGGAGGCCCAAGAGGGGAGACCGTTAAAATTATGTGGAGGCCCAAGAGGTGAGACCTCTTAAAAATTATGTGGAGGCCCAAGAGGTGAGACCTCTTAAAAATTATGTGGAGGCCCAAGAGGTGAGACCTCTTAAAAATTATGTGGAGGCCCAAGAGGTGAGACCTGTTAAAGATTTTGTGGAGGCCCAAGAGGTGAGACGTATTAAAAATTATGTGGAGGCCCAAGAGGGGAGACCTGTTAAAGATTTTGTGGAGGCCCAAGAGGTGAGACCTCTTAAAAATTATGTGGAGGCCCAAGAGGTGAGACCTCTTAAAAATTATGTGGAGGCCCAAGAGGTGAGACCTCTTAAACATTTTGTGGAGGCCCAAGAGGTGAGACCTCTTAAAAATTATGTGGAGGCCCAAGAGGTGAGACCTGTTAAAGATTTTGTGGAGGCCCAAGAGGTGAGACGTATTAAAAATTATGTGGAGGCCCAAGAGGGGAGACCTGTTAAAGATTTTGTGGAGGCCCAAGAGGTGAGACGTATTAAAAATTATGTGGAGGCCCAAGAGGGGAGACCCGTTAAAAATTATGTGGAGGCCCAAGAGGTGAGACCTGTTAAACATTTTGTGGAGGCCCAAGAGGTGAGACGTATTAAAAATTATGTGGAGGCCCAAGAGGGGAGACCTCTTAAAAATTATGTGGAGGCCCAAGAGGTGAGACCTCGTAAACATTTTGCGCAGGCCCAAGAGGTGAGACCTCTTAAAAATTATGTGGAGGCCCAAGAGGTGAGACCTCTTAAACATTTTGTGGAGGCCCAAGAGGTGAGCCATAAATATAAAAATTTTTCTGATTTACGGACCAATTCTACGGCGGTTAAGGAGGAGGAGGAGGAGGAGGTGGAGGAGGAAATGGCACTTCATACACATGGCACTTCACTTTTGGCTGCTTTCCACTGTTGGAGAAGCAAAGTCCGGGTCAATCCACTTGCTGTTCATTTTGATTAGCGTCAGCCTGTCGGCACTGTCGGTTGACAGGCGGCTGCGCTTATCGGTGATAATGCCCCCGGCAGCGCGGAACACCCTTTCTGATAGCACGCTGGCGGCAGGGCAGGCAAGCACCTCCAAGGCGTACAGGGACAGTTCCAGCCACGTGTCCAACTTGGATTGCGAAGACCCAGTACAGTTTGTTCTCCACTATCCGGACAACACGTGTGTCCCGGGAAAAGCAGCCCAGCATGAAGTCAGCCATGTGTGCCAGACTCTGAATAGGTATGACGTCACTGCCCCCACCAGAAGGATCACTTGCCATTTCCTCCTCTTCCTCTTCCGCCTCCTCTCCGCCCCATCCGCGCTGAACCAATGGGACGCGCACAGCCTGACTGCTACCCTCGCCGCCAGCATCCTCCTCCTCTTCCACAGCCACCTCCACGTCGTCCTCCTCCTCCTCATCCTCCTCCTCCTGCAACTGCCACCGTGAAGCAGACAAAAGTGTGGTCTGACTGTGTAGCTCCGTTGCGTCTCCTCCTGCCCCCGTCTCCTCTGTGTGCAATGCGTTCTCCCTTATTGCGATGAGGGATTCTTTAAGGACGCATAGGAGCGGGATGGTTACGCTCGGCCCTGCTGGCTGTGGCCTCACTTCTCTGTCTGAACTGTCCTCTGCCTGTGGACATCCCTCTGCCTGTGGACATCCCTCTGCCTGTGGACATCCCTCTGCCTGTGGACATGCCTCTGCCTGTGGACATCCCTCTGCCTGTGGACATTCCTCTGCCTGTGGACATCCCTCTGCCTCTTGCTGCCTTTTTCGGTGCTGCGCAGACCACCACCTCTCCACTGCTTTCCTCGCTGGACATCACCCTGGACCGGGTCAGTATCGGACAGTACAAAGCGGTGGTACATTTCATACTCCAGCCGTGGCCTGTTTTCATTCTCCCAATGCCTTGAGACATGTACTGAATGTAAATGAAGGTGTTGTAATCGCGTCTCTCTGTGACAATAGCTCGATACTATCAACTGCCAATTTTATTTTTAACTTTTTTTTTTTTTTAGCGAACAGTTTTTTTCAACTTACTGATGTTTTCCAGTCTCTGTTTGGAAACTTTCTATGACTTTTTTCGTACTGGGTGCATTTGGTATAAATATGCAGAGAGTTATTTATGGTTAATCGCAGAACGATGCAAAGGGAAAGCGTCGTCTAAAGGAGAATCATTTACCTCAGATAATTCAACCAGCAACTATGGCCCCCAACAGCATTTCCGCGCCCCCGTCCTCGTCCACGTCCTATTCCGCTAGCCCCCCTCCGCATTTTATTTTTTTTGGGTTACAATATTTTGCCTTCACAGCCGTGAAATAATTTTGCAAGAGAACGCACAGTACATTTGCCAATTATAAGGCCTAATATTTTAGAGTTCAAGGTACACAGCCGTGTACTAACTTTTCAGACGGTGGGTATTAACACCAGGTATTTAAAGAATTTTGCAAGAGAACGCACAGTACAGTTGCCAATTATAAGGCCTAATATTTTATAGTATAATTATGTGGATGCCCAAGAGGTGAGACCTGTTAAAAATTTTGTGGAGGCCCAAGAGGTGAGCCATAAATATATACATTTTTCTTATTTACGGAGCAATTCTACGGCGGTTAAGGAGGAGGAGGAGGAGGAGGTGGAGGAGGAAATGGCACTTCATACAGATGGCACTTCACTTTTGGCTGCTTTCCACTGTTAACCTCTTAAACCTTTTGTGGAGGCCCAAAAGGTGAGACCTGTTAAAAATTATGTGGAGGCCCAAAGGTGAGACCTGTTAAACATTTTGTGGAGGCCCAAGAGGGTGAGACCTGTTAAACATTTGTGTGGAGACCCAAGAGGTGAGACCCGTTAAAAATTATGTGGAGGCCCAATAGGTGAGACCTGTTAAACATTTTGTGGAGACCCAAGAGGTGAGACCCGTTAAAAATTATGTGGAGGCCCAAAGAGGTGAGACCTGTTAAACATTTTGTGGAGGCCCAAGAGGTGAGACCTGTTAAACATTTTGTGGAGACCCAAGAGGTGAGACCGTTAAAAATTATG
>ONZH01007081.1:0-118439 GCA_900303285.1 Rhinella marina | reverse complement strand
GCTGGGACCCGCACCTATATCGAGAACGGGGCCCCGAAAGCGAACGGGGGCGCACTGCGCATGCGCAGCCGCCTCCATTCATTTTCAATGTGGCCGGCGAAGATAGCCGAGCGCTGGCTCGGCTATTTCCGTCGGCTCCATAGAAATGAATAGGAGCGGTGGCCGCGCAAGCGCGGTGCGCTCCCATTCATTTCTATGGGGAGCCGGCTTGGTGGTGGCCGGACCGGAGTCCTCCAGCCACCACCTTGCGGGGCCCCGTTCTCGATATAGGTGCGGGTCCCAACGGTGGGACCCGCACCTATAAGACAATGGGGGCATATCCTAGCGATATGCCCCCATTAGTCAAGATGAGACAACCCCTTTAAACTTACAGACATTTGAGATTTTGGTGACACGGAAATTGTACTTACTGACATGTGATATTTGCTCACTGGGACTGTGACTCCGAAATTAAACTTACAGACATGTGATATTTGCTCACTGGGCCTGTGACTTGGAAATTAAACTTACAGACATGTGATATTTGCTCACTGGGCCTGTGACTCGGAAATTGTACTTACAGACATTTGATATTTGCTCGGTGGTAGTGTTGAGCGAGCATGCTCGGCCGAACTCGATGTTCGGCCGAGCATGCCTACGCTCGGGTCTGCTCGGTGTTCGGTCGAACACCGAGTGTACTCGAGCGCAATGCTCGAGTCTCTTCCCCGCTCTGTAATGTTGATTTGTACGCTAATGTGTACAAATTTGTATGCTAATGCGTATGCATTTGTATGCTAATGGATACGCATTGTGCGCTAATGCTTACAAATTCAGTTAATTAGCATACTTTTACGAGTGAAAGGAGTAAAAGAGGAGAAGTCACGATTCTGACCTTTTTCTATTAACCAGACACCCTCCCCTCTTCCAAACGGGGGGTGCTTGGTTTAATCCCATTGACTAACATTATGCTCGAGTGCTCGGCCGAGCACTCGAGCAACCCCTAGTGCTCGGCCAGAGCACCCAAGCATACGAGCACAGAGGTGCTCGCTCAACACTACTCGGTGGGCCTCTGACTCGGAAATTAAACTTACAGACATTTGAGATTTTGGTGACACGGAAATTGTACTTACTGACATGTGATATTTGCTAACTGGGACTGTGACTCAGATATTAAACTTACAGACCTGTGATATTTGCTCACTGGGCCTGTGACTCGGAAATTGTACTTACAGACATTTGATATTTGCTCGGTGGGTCTCTGACTTGGAAATTAAACTTACAGATATTTGAGATTTTGTTGACACGGAAATTGTACTTACTGACATGTTATATATACTCAGTGGGCCTGTGGCTCGTAAATTGTACTTACTGACACTTTCAATCTTGTTGGGCCACTCTGTGACCTCCTAATTCTGCTACTACGGTTGGTGCCACTTCCACACTCTGTCATTGTGGCACTGTGTCCCTTTCCATCTCTGTCGTTGTGCCACTCTGGCCTCATAACCTCGTCTTGCCACTCCGGCCTGACCTCATAATTCTGCTACTACGGTTGCTGCCACTTGCCCACCCGGTCGTTGTGCCACTGTGTAGCCTTATAATGCTACAGCTACTGCCGCTGCCTCCTATATACTGTCGTCGTGCCGCTCTGTGGTCTCCTGATGCTACAGCTGCTGCCACTGCCTCCTATATACTGTCGTCGTGCCGCTCTGTGGTCTCCTGATGCTACAGCTGCTGCCACTGCCTCCTCTACACTGTCATCATGCCACTCTGTGACTTCATAATTGTGCACGACTGTCATTTGCAGTCTTTGCATTGGGCCTGTTTGTGACTGCGAAATTCTACTGACTGACGTTTTCATTCTTGTCGGGCCACTCTGTCGTTGTGCCACTGTGTGACTTCATAATTCTTCACTACTGTCATTTGCAGTCTTTGTATTGGGCCTGTCTGTGACTGCGAAATTCTACTGACTGACGTTTTCATTCTTGTCGGGCCACTCTGTCATTGTGCCACTGTGTGACTTCATAATTCTTCACTACTGTCATTTGCAGTCTTTTTATTGGGCCTGTCTGTGACTGCGAAATTCTATTGATTGACGTTTTCAATCTTGTCAACCTACTCTTTTTTCTATTTTTTTTTATATATTTTTTTTTAGTTTTGTTTTTTTTGGAACGTGACGTGCAGAAACTATCGTAGACCTAACTCACACCCTGTTGACGGTGGCTATTTTGACTGCGACCCAGACAAATGTCGCACAGAGATTTTTGGGATCAAGCTATATACGTGACAGCAAAAGACCTGGTTGGATTAAGTGACGTACAGAAAGTGTCACCTGGACAGAAAATACGGATTGTAGTGAGTGTACTGAACTGTGACACACAGAATGGTTCCACACTGCTGTATGAAATGGATTTGTATCACTGAGATATAACAATAAAAAAAAGGGGTTATATATGGCGATAGCTGCACTACTAGTGCCAGCCAGCCAAGCCAGGAGACAAAAAAAAAATGTCTTGTAGCCCTTAGAAGGGCTGTTGGGTTCTTTTGAGATCACTCCTTCCTAACAAAGAACTAAATGCAGGCCCTAACACTCTCCCTGAAACGCAGCAGCTCTATCCCTAACGACATCCAGACGGCATCTGAGCCGAGCACCGCGGCCAGTCACTAGTATATTCCAGGGTCACCTGATCAGGCCAGCCAACCCCTGCTATCGACATGTAAGGGCCCCACGTGATGCTGGGTGTACCGCAGAGTCTCCTGGCTTGTGATTGGCTTGAGTTTATAGGCGCCAAAAATGCACAATGCGGAAGTTGCCATTTCCTCGAGCATGGCGAGATACTCGTCCGAGCAGCGAGCACTTACGAGTACTGTAATACTCGAACGAGCACCAAGCTCGGACGAGTATGCTTGCTCATCTCTATATACCACACCATACCATCAATTTTTGTGTTCCAATAGTCTTGGAGGGATCTATCCAATGTGGGTTAGTGTCAGACCAATAGCGGTGGTTTTGTTTGTTAACTTCACCATTCACATAAAAGTTTGCCTCATCACTGAACAAAATGTTCTGCGTAAACTGAGGGTCCTGTTCCAATTTTTGTTTTGCCCATTCTGCAAATTCAGTGCGCTGATCTGGGTCATCCTCGTTGAGATGCTGCAGCAGCTGGAGTTTGTAAGGGTGCCATTTGTGAGTAGCTAATATCTGCCGAAGGGATGTTCGACTGATGCCACTCTCCAGTGACATGCGGCGAGTGCTATGCTGTGGGCTCTTGCTGAATGAAGCTAGGACAGCCACTGATATTTCTTCATTAGTGACAGTTTTCATGCGTCCACATTTTGGCAAATCCAACACTGAACCAGTTTCACGAAACTTGGCAAGCAGTTTGCTAACTGTAGCATGGGAGATGGGTGGTCTCGTAGGGTGTCTTGCATTGAAATCTGCTGCAATGACCCGGGTACTGTGTTCACCAGACATCAAAACAATTTCTATCCGCTCCTCTCGTGTTAACCTCTGCGACATGTCAATGGCTGTAAACAAAGAGAAGCTTGTAAATAACTCATGAAAGAATAAAGTACTGGTAAAACCAAGCACACCATTGTTTTTCTTCTCAATAAGTTTGACGTCCCTCTTCCCATTGAAAAAACTAAAGTTGGATCCAAAATGTCCGACTTCAAAATGGCCGCCATGGTCACCACCCATCTTGAAATGTTTTCCCCCTCCCATATACTAATGTGCCACAAACAGGAAATTAATATCACCAACCATTCCTATTTTATTTAGGTGTATCCATATAAATGGACCACCCTGTACATATATATGCAACACACATACACATATATATGATACACATACATAAATACACCATTTATACACTACACACACATACCACCCAACTTTTAAAAAGCCTAAGGAGCTAAGCTATGGAATGAAAGGGCTCATCTCCAGCCGGATCTGTAATTTTAACAACCGGATCTGGAGAATCTGAGGGAACTGGCTAAATCCCATGCCTCCATAACAGAATTCTTAGATAACCCAAAACTTGTACTCCGAACTTGAAACCACAAGTTCGCTCAACACTAATTACATGTCCTAAGCTGGACATACACATTCAGCAGCTGTCGGCCGACAGCTATATCCAAACAACTCCTCCATACTCCTCCAAATATAAAAATAAACATAAACAAGAGAATCCATACTCCACTGCTAGGTCTATGGCAATCTCACAAAGCATAGTGTTAGAAGTTAGAAGTTCATTGTTTTTTTGAGTGTGGAAATTCAGCAGTGTCACCACTCATTTAGGGCAGCCCTTAGATTAGACAACACTCGCAAATGGTAGATAAAGGGCTTAACCTTAAAAAAACGATCCTTTTCTAGTTTAGGATAAAGAAGAATAGATTTATGCTACAGTAGTTCAGGGTAGTGAGGAGTTAATGAGGCACATCTCTGCTAGTCTAGGGCAGGGCCAGTGGCATAGCTATCGGGGAAGCAGGGGAAGCGGCTGCTTCGGGGCCCGAGCTGAGAAGGGGCCCAGGAGCAGCAGCAAACGGATGTGGCCCTATTAAATTCTTTTATTTATTTATTTATTTAATTTGGTTCTCCCTGCCGGTGGTGGTGGTGGGTTCCTACTGCTGCAACCTCTAATGAAACGAGGAGAAGGGAGAGAGGGATTCTCCTACCTCTCCTCTGCGCTGCTTCACTTTGTTATCTGATTGGTGGAGCAGCAGTGGGCGGAAGCTGCTGCTCCACCAGTCATTCAGATGGACCCTGGACGAGTGGACGTGCTCTGCCATCCCGCCTGCACGGCTGCCCGCCCTCTCACCCAGCCGCATCGCACATTTGTACGGCCACCCGCCCTCTTGCCGAGCCGTGCAGTAAAAGTGAATGGCTTACTGCCCTCCTGCCCAGCCTCAAGGTTGTATGGCCCTCCGGCCTCCTGCTCAGCCGCACCTTTTTTATGGCCCCGCCACCTGCCCAGCCGCACGATTGTACGGCCGCCCGTACTCCTGGTCAGCCTCACGTTATTATGGCCCTGGCCTCCCGCCCAGCCACCAGCCAAGCTGTAGTTTGAATTGCCGCCCACCACCCACCTCTGAGAACCCCTGTTGCCTGCCTGCAAGCCAGAGCCAGGACCCTCCTGCTTCAGACTCCCTGCCAGCTTTGGTGAGTCTGATACCCTGGACTGTGCCCCCCTCCCCTGGACTGTGCCCCCCTCCCCTGGACTGTGCCTCATACACTGGACTGTGCCCCCTAAACATACACTGTTGGCAGCACAGTACCAGGTTATAAGGGGATACACCGTATTGTGCCTCCTACCTTGTTCTATGCCCCAATATACCCTATAATGTGCCTCCTACCCTGTACTATGGCCCCTTATACCATATAATGTGCCTCCTACCTTGTACTATGCCCTCTTATACCCTCCATTGTGCCCCCTTACCATACCCTGTAATGTGCCCCCTTATACCCTATATCCAGTCACTGTATGAAGGCGTTATCCGGTCACTGTATGGAGGCATTATCCGGTCACTGTATGGAGGCGTTATCCAGTCACTGTATGGAGGTGTTATTCGGTCACTGTATGGAGGTGTTATCCGGTCACTGTATGGCGGCGTTATCCAGTCACTGTATGGCGGCGTTATCCAGTCACTGTATGGCGGCGTTATCCAGTCACTGTATGGAGACATTATCCGGTCACTGTACGGTGGTGTTATCCGGTCACTGTACGGTGGTGTTATTCGGTCACTGTACGGTGGTGTTATCCAGTCACTGTACGGTGGTGTTATCCAGTCACTGTACGGTGGTGTTATCCAGTCACTGTATGGCGTATGGCGGCGTTATCCGGTCACTGTATGGAGACGTTATCCAGTGACTGTATGGAGGCGTTATCCGGTCACTGTATGGTGACGTTATCTGGTCACTGTATGGCGGGGTTATTATTTGGTTGTAGGGCTAATATATTTTCAGTATATACTGTGGTTTCCAGTATATTATGCTGTAGTGTGGCCTGTATTTCCCAATAGAGTAAATGAGCCTTGTAGAACACAGTCCACACCACTGACCACCAGGACCAGTCTCTGTACTATAGCCTTCTGTACTATACCCTGCAGTACATGGCAGCCTCCCTTCTCTGTCACCTTGCTCTACTGTGTACTAGTGCTTATTTTGGAACACTTAGGATAAATTCACACGTCCGTGGAGCACGGTCCGTGAAATCCCGGACCGTGCTCCTTCTGAGGGCAGGAGCGCACGGCGTCATTGGGCTCCTTCTGAGGGCAGGAGCGCACGGCGGTTTCTATGACGTCATGCGCTTCCTGAGGCCGCTGCTGTACAGTGATACACTCTATACGAGTGTGTACAGTGTATCACTGTACAGCGGCGGCCTCAGGAAGTGCACGGCGTCATAGCAACCAATGACGCCGTGCGCTCCTGCCCTCAGAAGAAGCACGGTCCGGGATTTCACGTCCCGGACCATGCTCCGCGGATGTGTGAATTTAGCCTTAGGCTGGGTTCACATCACCTTTTTGCCTTGCGTTTAACATATACAAAAACCATATACATTAACGGATGACCCAGACTAATATCATATAGTGGCATATATAGGATTCCATTGTAAAAAAAAAGTATACTTTTTTTTTGCCGGAATACAAAAGAGTGGTGTCTTGCGTTTTTGTATCCCTTTTTTCCAACATATACAGTACTTCAAACAAATGGTAAAAAGGTGACATGAACCCACCCTTATATATGCGCACATTCATTGCCAGGATGGTCATGAAGAGGGGGCCCCGTACAAAAATTTGCTGTGGGGCCCAGTCAGTTCTAGCTACGCCCCTGGGCAGGGCACAGGTTAATTGGCAGATTTATGGTAATCTAGGGCATTGAAGAGGAAAATAAATTAATCCCTAGCGATTAAGGTAGAGAAAAACTTAATATTCAGAGCATTACTGGTCTTGGACAGGGAAGTGATCATTGGGCAGATATCAGGTGGTCTTGGTCAGTAAGTTTGTTGATAAAGAGATCCCTTTTCTAGGACAATAAAAGGATTAATATAGAGATTCCTGGTGGTCCAGGGCAGTAATGAAGTTTTCTATGGAGGTCCATAGTGGTCTACAGGGCCGGTTTTGGACAAAATGTGGCCCTGGGCAAAATCAAAAGTGAGGCCCCAAATCTTGTAATAGTATGCTAACAACACAGTTACATTCTGTCTAGAGAACTTTTCCTAAGATTCGTATATTCGACGAATAGATTCGTTGAATTTGTGTACAAAATATACGTACTTATATGGCTTTTAGCGAACATTCGTGCACTAATAATGAACGTTCAGGTAAAAAGGTACGCAACCTCTTTGAACACGTACGCATAAGCATACAAAGTGCGTACGAAAATGACGGGCTTTGCTGGAGAGGAATGGTGGAGCAGGAGGAATGCTCTGAGTCTGACCCCTGGCTTCATATGGATACTGTATCAGCAGATATCCGGCTGATATAGCAGATATCCGGCTCATCCGGCTGAGACTGAGATGAGCGTGCTATCCATTCCTCTACCTCATCCACTTTCTCCTCCACTACAATTTTGTCCCTTGGTGAGTTAGCCTGGTGGAACAACGGCCAAGTATTGCGAATACTACTAGTAGATGATCTGGCTACAGGTCCTTTGGCACGTCTGCCCTGTGCCACCTTCTCCTTTTTTTAGAGCTCGAGGTCTGGCTGGAACTGGACCCCTTTTGCTTATCCATTCCAGACATTTTTCAATTCACTCTGTGGCCCTGCAGCTGGTCTTTGTCCCTGTATATCCCTGTCTTTCCCTATCTCTCCCTGTCTCTCTCTCCCTGCCTGATTAATTACTAGCCCGGAACTGGCCCTGCACTTGCCCTGCAGTATCCCTGATATGTGTAATATGGATTCCCAGAGCAATTACACCCCAATTTTCACAAAACAGGTCTCAGAACTTCACACACATTGCTTCTGCTCATCTCAGCAGTCGCAGCAGAAGTGATACTTCACTGGCTTACCGAGCCTGAGACAATCAGAGGAAGCCCTGCCCACTAGGTCAGGTGACTGCTTTCTTCCCGGGCTTTTGCACACGATAAACGAACTAACAGTAAAATTTCGCTAATGAATTGAATTCGTACGCAACAGTAACTTATACGTAGCAATAGCGTATAATTTATAGGACAAACTACATAGCGAATGCGTACAAAGCCGAAGCGAATCACCTAATATTCAGATTCGCTTCGCAGCTAAAAATTTCCAAGATTCGATACGAATCAACGAATCGGCGAATAGATTCGCTCATCTCTAATTCTGTCGATTCCGGCCCTCCCTCACAGATGTACACCTCATAAAGCTCCTCACACAGTTCTTCACCCTCATGGCCCCAGAATATGCCACGTGCCCCTCCCCTCACACAATGAGTTCCCCTCACTCACGGCATCTGAGAGTGTTAAAAACCAGAAGTGTGGGATTACTCTTCAGGAACGCTTTCCCTTAGCGGTGACTGGGGAAAGCACCCTGTTCTATAAATAAGCCAAAGCCTGTACTAGGCTTCCAGGCTCATTGTTAGTATATCCCAGTTCAGGCCACTAGGAGGCAGCACTGAACTGTGATATAGTGATTTCTATACAGACTAATGGAGCAATTTACATCTAATGATTGTAAGTTGTGGTCCACTTGGGGGACTTAACAAAAAGTTAAAAAAATTTAAAAAGTTAAAAAAATTTAAGCCATAGCTTAACAAGTCATGTAGTCAAGTCATACACAACCCAAAATGGTATTGTCAAAAACGACAGATCGTCCCGCAAATAATGGGCCCCCCCACATCTCCGTACACATAACCATAAAAAATTTGTGAGGGTCAGAATATCGCGTTGAAAAGAAACATTTTTTTTTTACAAAATGAGTACTGATGAGGCTTAGCTTGCTGCAGTGAGCGGGCTTATAGACGTCCTGAGCGGGGGTGCTGTTAGGGTTGCCAGGTTTCCCAACAAAAAATACTGGTTACACAAGTTAAAAAGGTTGGTGTGGGTTAATACGGGTGTTATTTGATAATATTTTATGTTTTGCTCCATTTAAAAAAAAAAAAAATCAAACTTTTTACTGTGTATTTAAGTTTTATTTAGCCTCTACTTTTAAAGTCATCCTGCGGGGATTCAAACTCACAACCATCTACATTACAGTGCTCCAGACTAAAAAAAATACCTAGGAGCCATTGGCTCCTGAACTGAAAAATTTAGGAGCCAAATAAAATTTTTAGGCGCCAAATTTAAATACATATAATTAGAATTTTTAAAAAAGACTTGGAGGAGATGGAACGTCCGGCCATTAATAGAATTGTCCTATCCTATTTTTTTGGCGGGACAAGGTGACTAAAAAATGGCAAATTGTTATTTTTCTTTTTTTCTTTTACGTGTTCACCGTATAGAAGATTTTTTTTATATTTTAATAGTTTGGACTTTTCGGATATTTATTAATATATTTTATAGTATATTGGGAAAGGGGGTGATTAATGGGCCATTCAGACGGCCGTAGTATTGTGGATCCGCAAAAGTACGGATCTGCAATACCACAGATGCCGCCCGGCGTATGTTCAGGATGAATAGGACTTTACACTGTGCACAAAGGGCAGCAGGGAGCTTACCATGGCAGCCAGGACTTCAGTAGCGTCCTGGTTGCCATGGTAACCGATCGGAGCTCCGCGATTACATTGCTGGGCTCCGATCGGAACTGCCACTAAACCACCAATGAAGGGGGGAGGGGACCCTGTGGCCACTGCCACCAATGATTATTATAGTTGGGGGGGGTTGGGCACTGTGCCACCAATGAATAATACTGGGGGGTGTGCATTGAGCCACTAATGATTATTATACTGGTTGGGGTTTTTATTACTGGGGAGGGCGCACTGCGCCACCAATGATGATAACTATGTTTAATACAGCTACAGGAGGCGGGTGCTGGCGCAGGATCACATAGCCGGCACCTGACCTGTATTATAGGGAGTTGCAATCAGTGGTAGTTAACCCCTCAGGTGCGGCACCCGCCTTCTGTAGTTGTATTAAACGTAGTTATCATCATTGGTGGCGCAGTGCGCCCTCCCCAGTAATAAAAACCCCAACCAGTATAATGTGTGTGCCCCCATCAGACCTCAGATCAGCCCACTGTGCCCTCATCAGACCTCAGATCAGCCCACTGTGCCCCCATCAGACCTCAGATCAGCTCATTGTGGCCCCATCAGACCTTAGATCAGCCCACTGTGCCCCCATCAGACCTCAGATTAACCTACTGTGCCCCCATCAGGCCTCAGATCAGCTCATTGTGGCCCCATCGGACCTCAGATCAGCCCATTGTGGCCCCATCGGACCTCAGATCAGCCCACTGTGCCCCCATCAGACCTTGATCAGCCCACTGTGCCCCCATCAGACCTCAGATCAGCTCATTGTGGCCCCATCAGACCTCAGATCAGCCCATTGTGACCCCATCAGACCTTAGATCAGCCCACTGTGCCCTCATCAGACCTCAGATCAGCCTACTGTGCCCCCATCAGACCTCAGATCAGCTCATTGTGGCCCCATCAGACCTCAGATCAGCCCATTGTGGCCCCATCAGACCTTAGATCAGCCCACTGTGCCCCCATCAGACCTCAGATTAGCCTACTGTGCCCTCATCAGACCTTAGATAAGCCTACTGTGCCCCCATCAGACCTCAGATCAGCTCATTGTGGCCCCATCAGACCTCAGATCATCTCATTGTGGCCCCATCAGACCTTAGATCAGCCCACTGTGCCCCCATCAGACCTCAGATTAGCCTACTGTGCCCTCATCAGACCTTAGATAAGCCTACTGTGCCCCCATCAGACCTCAGATCAGCTCATTGTGGCCCCATCGGACCTCAGATCAGCCCATTGTGGCCCCATCGGACCTCAGATCAGCCCACTGTGCTCCCATCAGACCTCAGATCAGCCCACTGTGCCCCCATCAGACCTCAGATCAGCTCATTGTGGCCCCATCAGACCTCAGATCAGCCCATTGTGGCCCCATCAGACCTTAGATCAGCCCACTGTGCCCTCATCAGACCTCAGATCAGCCTACTGTGCCCCCATCAGACCTCAGATCAGCTCATTGTGGCCCCATCAGACCTCAGATCAGCCCATTGTGGCCCCATCAGACCTTAGATCAGCCCACTGTGCCCTCATCAGACCTCAGATCAGCCTACTGTGCCCCCATCAGACCTCAGATCAGCTCATTGTGGCCCCATCAGACCTCAGATCAGCCCATTGTGGCCCCATCAGACCTTAGATCAGCCCACTGTGCCCCCATCAGACCTCAGATTAGCCTACTGTGCCCTCATCAGACCTTAGATAAGCCTACTGTGCCCCCATCAGACCTCAGATCAGCTCATTGTGGCCCCATCAGACCTCAGATCATCTCATTGTGGCCCCATCAGACCTCAGATTAGCCTACTGTGCCCTCATCAGACCTTAGATAAGCCTACTGTGCCCCCATCAGACCTCAGATCAGCTTATTGTGGCCCCATCGGACCTCAGATCAGCCCATTGTGGCCCCATCGGACCTCAGATCAGCCCACTGTGCCCCCATCAGACCTCGGATCAGCCCACTGTGCCCCCATCAGACCTCAGATCAGCTCATTGTGGCCCCATCAGACCTCAGATCAGCCCATTGTGGCCCCATCGGACCTCAGATCAGCCCATTGTGGCCCCATCAGACCTTAGATCAGCCCACTGTGCCCCCATTAGACCTCAGATCAGCCCATTGTGGCTCCATCGGACCTCAGATCAGCCCATTGTGGCCCCATCGGACCTTAGATCAGCCCACTGTGCCCCCATCAGACGTCAGATTAGCCTACTGTGCCCTCATCAGACCTCAGATAAGCCTACTGTGGCCCCATCAGACCTCAGATCAGCCCATTGTGGCCCCATCAGACCTCAGATCAGCCCATTGTGGCCCTATCAGACCTCAGATCAGCCCATTGTGGCCCCATCAGACCTTAGATCAGCCCACTGTGCCCCCATCAGACCTCAGATCAGCCCACTGTGCCCCCATCAGACCTCAGATCAGCTCATTGTGGCCCCATCATACCTTAGATCAGCCCACTGTGCCCCCATCAGACCTCAGATTAGCCTACTGTGCCCTCATCAGACCTCAGATAAGCCTACTGTGCCCCCATCAGACCTCAGATCAGCTCATTGTGGCCCCATCGGACCTCAGATCAGCCCATTGTGGCCCCATCGGACCTCAGATCAGCCCACTGTGCCCCCATCAGACCTCAGATCAGCCCACTGTGCCCCCATCAGACCTCAGATTAGCTCATTGTGGCCCCATCAGACCTCAGATCAGCCCATTGTGGCCCCATCAGACCTTAGATCAGCCCACTGTGCCCTCATCAGACCTCAGATCAGCCTACTGTGCCCCCATCAGACCTCAGATCAGCTCATTGTGGCCCCATCAGACCTCAGATCAGCCCATTGTGGCCCCATCGGACCTCAGATCAGCCCATTGTGGCCCCATCAGACCTTAGATCAGCCCACTGTGCCCCCATTAGACCTCAGATCAGCCCATTGTGGCCCCATCGGACCTCAGATCAGCCCATTGTGGCCCCATTGGACCTTAGATCAGCCCACTGTGCCCCCATCAGACCTCAGATTAGCCTACTGTGCCCTCATCAGACCTCAGATAAGCCTACTGTGCCCCCATCAGACCTCAGATCAGCCCATTGTGGCCCCATCAGACCTCAGATCAGCCAATTGTGGCCCCATCAGACCTCAGATCAGCCCATTGTGGCCCCATCAGACCTCATATCAGCCCACTGTGCCCCCATCAGACCTCAGATCAGCCCACTCTGCGCCCATCAGAATAAAATAAAAAAAAAACTTACCTGTCCTGCGCCGCGGCTCTGCTTCGGGTCCAGCGCTCTTCTGTCCTCCCGGCGCTGCACTATCGTGCAGCGTCAGGTCAGAGTGCGCGCACTACGTCCTAACGCTGTACGCCGTCAGGACAGTGCAGAGCTGCCCGGAAAGACAGAGGAGCGCTGGCCCGGAGCGGAGCCGTGGCGCAGGACAGGTAAGGGATTTTTTTATTTTATCTGCTCCATGTTCTCTGATACTAGGCTGCGCAATAGCGCAGCCTAGCATCAGTAAATGCGGTCGGGTCCAGGCGCAAATGGTGACAAGACTAAAAAGTCTTGTCGCCATTTGTAAAATCTAAGTCGCATTTGCGACCATTTTGGTCGCCATCTGGAGCCCTGCATTAAAGGCAAGAACCTTAACCACTGGGCTATAGAACTCAGGGTCATTGCTGAAAAACCTCATAGAAGTTTCTCTTATATTAAAAACCTCATAGCAGTTTCTTTTGTACTATACAAGAAAAACTTCTATGAGGTTTTTCAACAATGACTTAGCACTGAGCTGTATAGCTTTAATGTAGATGGTCGTGAATTCAAAACCCCACAGAAACATTTCAAAACCAGAGTCTAAATTAGACTTATATACACAAGGTGTCCCCAAGCATAATGACTATGACAATGACCAAGAATACCCCTTTCACGTTCATAACACTGATTCCATATATGCAGGGGCTGATTGGCCATAGACCTTACAGGGAAATTACCCGGTGGGCCGATGCCCAGGGGGCCGCCTGAGCCCTCCTCACGGCCGGCTACTGGAAGTTTTTGGGGATGTATTTTGTGCTGCTGGCAGTATTTTTTCATGGACTGTGTTATTTGGCTCTGTTGAGGTGGTATAATGTGCCATAATATGGTATTGCTGGACCTGCCTTCCATCAATTTGGACCCGACTACAAAACAGGGCCACTTTTAGTATTTTTTCCAGAGCCACTTTAAGTTCCCAGTCCGCCCCTGCATATATGGACATAGCCATATATGGGAACCTGTCATCTCCAAAACACCCCCTGAACTAGAGTAAGCGTTGTATAGTGTAAGTGATGCTGAATCCGAATATGTAAGTTTTATCTTCATACTCACTTCCATTCCAACGCTGTGCTCCCACAAACCTGCAGTAAAATACACTGAGAGGACTCCGGTGCTCACTCACATAATGGAGAGGACTCAAAGAAGAGTCCTCTCAATGAATTTTTACTGCTGGTTTGTGGGAGCACAGCGTCAAAATGGAAGTGAGTATGAAAATAAAACTTGCATATTCGGATTCAGCATCATTTACACTATACAACGCTTACTCTAGTTCAGGGGGTGTTTTGGAGATGACAGGTTCCCTTTAAGCTGGGAAATTCCCCAATATGGAGGCCCGACTGAAGCAGGGGGCCCCTTGGAGGATCAGGGCCCTGGGTTTGCCCCCCAACACACCGGCCCTGGTGGTCTAGAGTAGTAAAGTGGTTAATAGGTAGAGTACATGGGTTAAAGGGCTGTTAATATGGACATCCTGTGGTCTTTGGCAGTAAAGGAGTTAATACTGTGCACAGAAAAAATATCTTCAGTGAAAAGAGTGAACAGATCTGTTTTTCTGTACCCTTCCATCTACCCCTTTTGAATGCTGGGAGCAGAGAAAGCTCTGGATGCTACCAAGGATGAGTGACTGACAGCTCCTATCATAATTTATGTCAAGGGTGTGGAGACTTTTCTCATCTGGTTATCTGCAGGGTGTAAGGGAGCCTGTAGAAGTTGAAGGCACTATAGGGTAATGTCTTATATTGAAAATGACAGTGTCCCACTGAGTAAGCAGGGGTGATGCACCCAAACCTTCTTAAACACTCCACTTTTTGTTTTTATTTATTTTACATATAATGCAAACTCATCAGTATTATAGTGTGTCATTTGTTACACCCCAACTGAGTTGCATCCATACATTTTGAACTTTTTCATTATGGGAATCTGGTCAATGACCTCAAGTCTGACTAATTGCTCTAATGTGTAAACTGGAACTCAGCCTCTCCCTGTGGCCGACTTCCTGTGAATCATCACCAATCAAATCCCTCCTGGCAGTTCTCAGGTCCCTCCTCTCTCCAACCTCCATGTTCCTCTGTATATCTCTGTATTCTATTGAAAATATAATGGGGGGAATTTATCATTAGGAGAATATCTGAAGTCAGTTTTGCTTCAGTCTGTGTTGGAGTACTTTGTGCCACATTTATCAAATGTCACAGGTTGTTTGATAAATGTGGCTTGTCCTTAAACCTAACACTACTGTCTAGAGAAGCTACTCCACTTTTCCTACTCCACCCTCCTCCTGGAGTGAGATTGCGACTATTTTGTGACTTTTTAAAAAAGTCGCAATGATAAATCTGGAGTGAAACTCATTAACATAGCTAACCACACCCACTTTCCCACCCATATTACAAAAATGGAGTGAGTGGTGTACACATGCAAAAAGTCGCAAAATTTTGCGCAAAAAAGTCGCAAAATTTTGCGCAATCGCATAAATTTTGCGCACGTGAGTGCAAAAAAGTCGCAAACGCCCTATTTTGAGACTTTTTGATGACAGAATTCTGGAGTGATGGTATGATAAATCAGGGCCAATGTCTCTACTATCTAAAGGACCAGTCCAGAAGGTCAGATATATAGTAGGTAAGTGTACACAGTGATTAGCTGCAGTTATATAATCCTCCTCACTCACATAGCCTGTCTGTACTATGTATAGCCCCTATGAGATGAGCATCAGAGCATTTCAGAGCTAAATCGCACAGGACAAGGACTTTTTCTGCGGATCTGGTGACCTACTGGGTTTGTGCTAGGTGGAGGCTTCCACCTAGCAGAGAGCCTGGTGATGTCACCAGCACTAAAGGGCAGGCTTTAGCGCTGTCCTAGACTGTTGCAGCGCTAAAGCCCACCCATTAGTGCCGGTGTCACCTGCAACACTGCTAGGTGGAAGCCTAGGCCTAGCAGTGTAAAAACGTAAACAAAAAGGCGATACAGCGCAGGGCAAGGGAGAGCATCGGAGCATGCTCATCAAATTTTATGTCTGGGTTCAGCTCTGAACCAGGAAAACCCCTCTAATCTCTTTTGGGACATCTGCTATACACAGCAGTGACCTGGGGCTAATATCTGCGACTGGCGATAACGCTGATCGCAGACATTTAACCCCTCAGATGCAGAATGAGGGGCATGGGTCAGTTTTACTGCATAGGAAAAGCCGTAAAAACAAAACCTGTAAAACTGTGGCAGAATTGTGTTTTTCAATTTCACCTTATTTGGAATTTTTTTTACCAGCTTCCCACTACATTGTGCTCAATATTAATTGGAGTCATTAGAAATACAACTTGTTCCACAAAATGCAAGCCCTCATATGCCTATGTGAAAAATAAAAAGTTATGCCACTGGGAAGGCAGTGTCACAGTGCGGTTCTCTGTGACACTTGTTGCCATGCAGGCTGAGCATATTAGTGAGGGCACAGCTGGTCATATTACTGGGGGCACATAACTGGGCATATTACTGGGTGCACAATGTGGGTATATTATTGGGGGCACAGCTGGTCATATTACTGGGGACACGGCTGGTCATATTACTGGGGGCACAAAACTGGGCATATTTCTGGGGGCACAGCTGGTCATATTACTGGGGGCACATAACAAGGCATATTACTGGAGGCACAGCTGGGCATATTAATGGGGGCACATAACTGGGGAATATTTACTATGTGGAGCAGTAAGGGGACTGGGTAGGACTAGGTGTATAGTTATGTTTTGGACAGAGTTAGAGGCGTGGCCTAGTGCTGAAAAAAATTTGCTGTGGCGCGCTTAGCATGCCACACAATGTGTCCCTCTTTGTTCATTTACAAAGTTGGGAGGTATGCTTTATTGCCACGTTGGCTGTCTGTATGTGCTTGCGTACTGGCTGTGGTTGACTATTCCCATGTATGCTAGTTGCGTGCTGTGTGGTGCATGCTGGTCGCTGTGTTCTGTGGCTATGCGTGAACTGTCACTTGTGTGCTCACATTGGGTTAGTGTTTCCTTGGTCTGTGTGTTTGATTACCAGGTTGTCAGGTGCTCTCATTACCCAGCTATTTAGTCCCATGAGCTGTGTCCCTGTGCCTGACATGAGTCTGTCTCCAGGGTTGCTGTGTGCAGGGTGCATGCTTTTGACCTGGGTGTTTGTCATTCTACCCAGATCTGTGTGGTTGCCTGGTATTTCATCAATGTCACTATGGCCTAGTCTGACTAGAAACACCACGCTCCCCATTCTGTGTGGGTTCTGGTGCATGTACTTTGTTACTATGTCTCTGTATGTCAACTTCCCCATGTCTCAGTCTTTCTGGGAGTGCTTCTGTCTCTCTACATTCAACTATGTCTGGGTGCGCCATGCATCGGTTCCGCATGGGCTCCAGGAGATGGATCTATATATCTATGTTCAGCATTGTCTGTGACCGCCATGTATCTAGTTCCACATGAGTCCAGGCATCTGTCTGTCTGCGTGTTTGTTTAGCTGTGTCTGTGACCGACATGCATTCAGCTCTGTAAGGGGTCCAGGCCTGTGCTCACCATGTGTCCTGTATCTGTTCTGCATGGGTTCCTATGTGGCTTGTCTTTGTTTCAGTACTTGGTTTATGTCTCAACAGTGTCCTATGTTGCAGGTTAAATCAGTCACTTTGCCAGTGGTTCTACATCTGCCGCTATTCCATACTTGTTTGCCCAGGATCATACCAGTTGAGTTTGGTCACTACCATACCTCCCAACCGTCCCGGATCCGGCGGGACAGTCCCGGATTGCAGTGGTTGTCCCACCGTCCTGGCACGGGGGAGGTATGTCCCGGTCTCTGGCAGCTGTCTCTGCGTCCATAGGACGCAGAGACAGTTGTCTGTTACATGAAGAAGTAGACAGCAGGAATCGACTGCCTGCTTCTTCCATCCTCCCTCCCGTACCCCCCTGCAGCTCTCCGTACCTCCTGCTGCATTCTGTACCTCTCCTCTAGGCGGGGGGCGGGGGCGGCCGTCAGTCAGCATTGGCCCCACTCCATACAAAAGAAGCTGATGTCCGGCTGGTGATGCTGCTGCCACTAAGAAGGTAAGTATAAGGTTTTTATTTTTTTTTTTAACTTTCTATGAGGGGCAGAAAGGGGTGTATTATCTCTGTACTGTGACTTCCCTGTGTTTATTATCCCTGTACTGTGACATAATTGTGTTTATTATCTCTGGACTGTGACATCATTGTGTTTATTATCCTGTACTGTGACATCACTGTGTTTATTATCCCTGTACTGTGACATCACTGTGTTTATTATCCCTGTACTGTGACATCACTGTGTTTATTATCTCTGGACTGTGACATCACTGTGTTTATTATCTCTGGACTGTGACATCACTGTGTTTATTATCTCTGGACTGTGACAGCACTGTGTTTATTATACCTGTACTGTGACATCGTTGTGTTTATTATCTCTGGACTGTGACATCACTGTGTTTATTATCCTGTACTGTGACATCACTGTGTTTATTATCCCTGTACAATGACATCACTGTGTTTATTATCCCTGTACTGTGACATCACTGTGTTTATTATCTCTGTACGGTGACATCACTTGTGTTTATTATCCCTGTACTGTGACATCACTGTGTTTATTATCCTTGTACTGTGACATCACTGTTTTTATTATCCCTGTATGGTGACATCACTTGTGTTTATTATCTCTGTACGGTGACATCACTTGTGTTTATTATCCCTGTACGGTGACATCACTGTGTTTATTATCCCTGTACAGTGACATCACTGTGTTTATTATCCCTGTACGGTGACATCACTGTGTTTATTATCACTGTACGGTGACATCACTGTGTTTATTATCCCTGTACGGTGACATCACTGTGTTTATTATCTCTGACATCACTGTGTTTATTATCCCCGTGCAGTAAGGGGACTGGGTGAGATTAGCTTATAGTGGGCGGGGTTATGGGCGTGGCCTAGTGCTGAAATAATTTGCCTATGCGCGCCGCACAATATGTCCCTCTTTGTCTCTTTGCAAAGTTGGGAGGTATGGTCACTACTTGTTAATAAAGTATTTGTTTTGGCTCTCTGGTTTGTTTTCTGTATGTTCTTGGGTTCTCTTGACCCAAACTCCCCCCCCCCCCCACTCTGAAATTGACAGGCAGAGAGTAGAAAATGAAAAGGCAAAAATGGAAAGCAGCCTAGTCATGAAAAAAGTTAAATAGAACCTGTCATGAAATGCAGTTCAATCTGTAGGCAGCATCTTATAGAGCAGGAGGAGCTGAGCAGATTGATACATGTGGAGCATCGGAGCATTTCTAGCTCTGCTGCTCCCCCTTGCCCTGCATAGTGCAGGAAAACGGCTTTTTCTTCACTACCGGTGATGTAGCGGGCTTCTCATGGGCATGCTAGGCAGAGGCTTCTGCCTAGCAGTGAGCCTGGTGATGTCACTGGCACAAATGGGCGGTTTTTAGGGCTGTCTAGGCTGTTTTACAGGCCTATAGGAATGCTAACATCAATTTTGTCTTTTTTTGTGAAGACATTTTGCCAGGCAGTCATCTGACCAAATTTGAGCTCTGTTTAACCAGCTCTTCCAAGTACGTTTGCCTGATGAATACTCTGCCAAATGTATGATTACAGAAGCAAATATTTCAACAGCCCTTCTTTAATCACCAAGCAAACAGATGGTATTTGTTGTATGGTATAAGAAATTCTGAGATTTGTATGGATTTACAAATAATTATGTGCAACACTAGACATAATCCAAACTGTTTCTTCCACAACTCACAAGGCTCCTTAGAAATAGCTGCTTTTTGCCCTGCATCTCCTTCTTTGAATTTTTATACCTTTATCAGGGCGTATATAAAAGTTTGTCAAGATGAGACAATCCCTTTAAATAACCATCTCCTTTACATAAGACTGAGGTCATTTTGTAATAAAGTGTGACACAGGTGTACAAAGGTATAGATGACATTATCTAGAAGCAAGGCAATAAAATGTCACAAGATATTATACAAGAAGAAAGTGATAGAAAGCATAAGGAGGGTGTGGGAAAGGGACAATAGGACAAAGAGGCCAGTGCTAAGATACTGCTAATAAAAGAAGATAAAGATTAAAAAATAAAGCTAGATAAAATATTCCAATGTACAAAGTACCTCCTGCAATAAACTAATTAATTATTTAAGTTTCATTTCACTTCTTCTTGTTTTATGAATCTTATAACCTTTGTGTAATGCAATTACTTGGAAGGGCACTTGGGAAGCTGAACTGCTGTGACTCCATAGTGTGAATAGCATTAACCCCTTGGATTATTTTATTGTATAACTTTAATACTAGATTTAGTTAGGCTTTTTTTTTTTTACAATCATCAACGGACAAAAGAAACATGAATACTAAATAGTCACTGCCGTTTAAACGAAAAATGCCTTGTTCGCCTTTTAGCAGCTCATTCTTCTATCCCTCTCCATAGAGTTCTATGGGAAGCATCTGTCTCTTTAAATAAGCTCTTTTTTTTCCCCTCTCCATAGTCTTCCTCTACATGTGCAGCATGTAATCTGATTCAGATTCAGAGAGCTGACCACTGTCTTCTCAAGATGGACCTAGAAAAGAATATTAGTTTATGAAGGGGGTCGGGGAGAAAGAAGCAATTCCCTCTGACAGGGGCATTGCTAGGGTCTCAAAAGATCCGAGGCCCAAGCCCCAATGCATATGGCCCAATTCTCTAAGTTGACCGATGCCCCCCCCGCCCCCCTCCCAAAAAAAATAGCACTGAATACATTTTACTGTACTTGCAATACAGCTATACTGCATCACATACCTCTCATATCCATGGCCTCAAAAGCAAATGCTTTTGTGGTTAGCTGTATGTGAGAGGATACACACTGCTCTGGGGTAGTGGGGGAGGTTATCTGCATTCTGATTGGTCTTGTCTGTCTCTGGTTAGCTGTATGTGAGAGGATACACACTGCTCTGTGGTAGTGGGGGAGGTTATCTGCATTCTGATTGGTCTTGTCTGCCTCTGGTTAGCTGTATGTGAGAGGATACACACTGCTCTGTGGTAGTGGGGGAGGTACTTTTTAGCGCTGTTATGGTCACTTTTGTTTCAACAAACTTTGCATAAATCAATAGTACTCGAGAATATAAGAAAACTTTGTAATATGTTGTATCAGAGGGCAGGGGCGTTGCTAGGTTAAAGTGTAACTGCCATTTCATTTTTATACCCTAATGGTATAGTACACTCTGCTGTATAAATGCTTTTGTGCTTTAAAATGTAATCATTCCTCTGCCTCTCCCTTCACTTACCTCTCCTCATGTAGCAGACATCACCACAGATTCTACCCAGGACTGCTGAGCCGTCCTCTCCTGCACTGGTTACATGATGGTGACATCATCACAGGTCCTTTTCAGCTACTGCATTAAGAACTGATGACATGACCTGTGATGTCATCACAGGTCCTTCAGCTCTTGCAGGGCATTAGATTCAATTGTATTGCCGCCCTGAGGATGACAATACAGTTATATCTAGCAGGCAGGCAGTAAATTCAGGGCCTGGGTCTAAACATTAGGGGCCCAGGCCCCAAATTTTTTAAAGTGTAACTGCCATTTCACTACGAAAAATTAAATTCCTAACATATGTGATGCTGAAGGGAAGATATTCATGAAGCTGTATTTTTCAGTTAATTTTACCTTTCTGATGTCTGTATTCAGGCCTTAGCAACCCTATTTCTCTGTGCAGCTATTTCAGCATCTTCCTAAAATGGCCTCTGCTGCACTTCCTGTGGTGATCTTTGCCCTGTCCTTGAGGCCATCCTGTATGTCCCTCACTTCCCATAAGCTCTTGCTCTCCTCACATGAACTAGCAGGACCAACCAGAATGCAGATAACCTCCCCCACTACCCCAGAGCAGTGTGTATCATCTCACATACAGATAGCCAAAGACAGGCAAGACGGCAAAACCAATAAGAATGCAGACAACCTCCCCCACTATCCCAGAGCAGTGTGTATCCTCTCACATACAGCTAGCCAAAGACAGACAAGACCAATCAGAATGCAGATAACCTCCCCCACTACCCCAGAGCAGTGTGTATCCTCTCACATACAGCTAACCAGAGACAAGCCCTGCAATTACATAAAATCAGTAAGCATTTGTTTTAGTCTCTTAATAGCCATCTCTCCCTCATTTTCTTCCACACTGACAGGGAGGGGGTGAGGGTGGGCTGCTCATATCTCTGGTTTGGTACCAGCTAGAAATATGAGCTTTGTATTGTCTGAAAGCTGGCATTCCAGCAATATGTTCAGCACAGGGGAAGATATCACTGATAGAAATCGGGATGCTGTGAATGCAGCTGAAAGTGAAAGTAACAGCAGGTTTTACTTGTAGTTATTCCCGACTCGATTTCTAACAGCGATTTCTCCTCTGTTTCTTGGACTAGAGCTGTCATTTGGTCTTGTATGAAAGCCTGGAATGTCTGCTTTCAAACAAGACCAGTTGCATGTTTCTAGCTGGTACCATTCAGGAGATATCACCATGTAAAGCAGCTCTTCCCCCTCCACTTTCTGCAGCCCAGGCACTCAGGGCTGAGCTCCTCCTCCCAGTTCTGATCCGTCTCTTGTTTATAATACAAAGGAGACGGCCTGCACATGACAACACTCTGAGAAGAGGGCTGCTGAATAGGAAAGTAGCATGCATTTGTGGGAGTTATTATCAGGTAAAACCAAAAATCATTATATTTTAAAGCACAAAAGCATTTATACAGCAGGGTGTACTATACCATTAGGGTAGAAAAAATGAAACGGCAGTTACACTTTAACCTAGCAACGCCCCTGCCCTCTGATACAACATATTACAAAGTTTCTTATATTCTCGAGTACTATTGATTTACGCAAAGTTTGTTGAAACAAAAGTGACCATAACAGCTCTAAAAAGTACCTAACTGTATAACCAGTATGGTTCTTACACAAAAAATAGTTGAATGCATAAAATTCTCTTCATCTAAGGTTTGGTTAAAGTGTCTTATGTTAAAAATTACAGTCTATATAGACTGGTTGCCAGTGGCCTTGCATATGTGGACACTACAGATGAGCAAAGCTTCGCTCAAAACTTAATTTTAATGCTGTATGGAGATTTGTCTCTGTACAGCATTAAAATGTATGGGCTCTGGAGAGGCAATTTTGTTATGTGTTTGTCCCACGAGACTTTGGTGAATAACTCTGGGAGTTGGGTGAGATAGTGAATGAATTTATATGGGCAGCTTTAGGTCTTTCAAGTTCATAATCAGCCAATAATTCTTCCACGTTCATCCAGAGATAGCCAAAAAATCCCAATGAGATGGATGGCAATTGCCCTATATAGGGGGAAATACCTTTTTAACTCTAAAAAGGGCAATCAGAATAAGTCCCTGAATCAAATTCCAATTTCTAGTACAAATAATTTGCATACATTTTTTTAAGAAAGGCATCCGATTCATTTTAAAACTGTCCAATGGACTAGTGGATCTAGAGTCTCACTACACTTACAGTAAACAATCCCTGTCCATGATGATGGTGAAACCTTCTTTCTTCTAGACAAAAAGATGCCATCTTGTCATGGTCACGGGCCTAGGTGTAGAAAGCTTATTAGAAAGATCTCTGTACTACCCATTCATATATTTGTACATTGTAATCAGATATACTCCAAGCCATCATTTATTCAAAATGAATATGCCCATGTTTGGTAATTTGTATTGTTACTTCAGACCACCTGTGATGAACCGCACCCCGCAGCCCCACCCTCCACGTGCTTACGTGGGGTTCACGCGGTATGGTTCAATCCTTGACTACAAGCATGTGACGTTCCACGCCCCCTCGGGGTGTGTAAGGTTACGTACGTCACGGTTTTTCACAAACGCCTCCTGTCCATGAGGGCACAGGAAGGCACAGAAAGGGAGAGAGAGTAGCCCATGCGATTCCTGCGTGGCGCTATGCTCGCTCGCAATCCTGACCAGCTGAGAGACCCTTTTCGCTATCACCAGCGAAATTGAGTCTATCAGCCCAGTAGTAATGCCAACAGCTCTTGTTTCCGGTCCGTTAACGGATTATATTAGGTCAGGCGCCAACCCGGGTAGCATATAACAATATTACCGAGAACACAGACGTGGGATTCGTGGATCGAGATAATGGGGTGAAATAGAGGTTTGATACTACTGATTTAGGGTGAACATGTTCTGTAGAAATCTATGTATATCAGCTGATGGTGTAAAAGGAGAGCACTCTTTCACTCTATAGTAGAATCTTGGGCCACTGCACGGTTAAGTGCTTTATACCTAATAATAACTTTGATCTGTAAAGCTAAATTCACACTTTTGGCCCCATAACTAACCAAATAAGTGAAGTGTGAATTGATTCTAAGAGTGACGCCCGTCAACTGCCTGTCATACTGACGCACAGTAACTGTTTCACTACCAAAGCAGATTAGCTATGCATGTTGCTGCAATGCAAAGTGATGTACACTGAGATGCACACTCCCTGCAGCTTGGAAATAGCTGATTTTTAATGCAATTCGTTGAATTAATTTGAATCGAAATGATTTTTGAAGGGAAATTCGGAAAAGAAGCGTCAGAATCAAATTTTTTAAAACTTTGCTCATCTCTATACATAACCTTGCATTTAACCACATTAAATGTAATTTGCTGTTTGTTGACCAAAGCCTCCAACTTCCCCAAATTCACTGTAATATTATTTTTGTTGATTAATTTACAGAACTTGTCTGCAGAATTCTACTCTGTAAAAACACTACAAGGTCATTACTAAATATAATAAAAAACAGAAGGTCCAATACTGAGGTACTGTGGTACCCCACTGGCAACTATGACCTAACTGAAGTATGTTTCAGTAATAACCACCCTCTGCTTCCTATCAATGCCATTTGTTAATTCATTTGTGCATATTCTCCACTAGTCCAGGTGTTCTCTTTTTATCTGCTGTAGGTATATTTTATGTGACACGGTATCAAGCACCTTTTAAAAGTCTAGATTTGCAACATCCACAGCACTACCCTGGACCTTACCTACTGATCAGATTAGGTTAATAAGGCCACCATCAGGGCAGTATAGATGTTACCGCCATCAAGGGGGCTTTACTGCTCTACTTTTATACAGTTTCAATCTGAACCAGAGCATCCTAGTGGAGGGGGTGAAGCTGAAGAAAAACAGTGTAACAGAAACAAGGTTACAGTTCACGCCATAGACTCGTATTGTGCCACAATACAACTCAATGAGAATGACTAAGCAGTTTCCAGACTTAAACAACCATCTGATAGTCAATCCAGACAGTCAAAAGTTCACTGTGTCTGTTTTTTTTCCCTAGAAAACTTAGCCCTGCATAGTCTCTTATAATAACTGTGGACACTTGCTAGCTTCCCAGTTCACAAGCTGGAATGTCCCGAAGTCTCTCACTATTAGCTGGCTGTGCAATAACCCTTTCGAGAATGCAGTACAAACAGAGCATAGTACAGGATATATTACAATAACCATGAAAAATTCAGTGCAATGAAGTAGGGAATTGGTGGCAATAGGGGCAAATGTCCATGAACATTCACAATCTTTGAATTTCTGCTACTGATTTGCCATGATAAACCAAAAAAAGATCACAGCTAATTAACAATGGCAAAGAGAAAATCTCATATGCCTAAATAAAGTATTGCTGCATTCAGCAAAAGACTATGGCAAAAGACTATGGCAATCTGATATATAAAGCTGAGTGTATGTGTGTATGTATGTATGTCCGCTAAAGGAATCCGCACCGTCGTAGCTACAATCATGAAATTTGGCACACAGGTACATCAGGTGTCCGAGAAGGTTTTAGAACGGGTCTCATCTCTCCAGGACGTACTGTTCCTGAGATATTCCCAAAAAAAGCATTAGCCAATAGAAGCCTGTTCACATGACCCTTATTAGCCAATAGAAGCTCACAGGCAGTTAGTCTCCACACACACCAGGTTTCCCAGGGGCGTAGCTCAAGGCCCTGGTGCAAGAGTTCAGCTTGGGCCCCCCTTCCCTCAGTGTTTTGTGGCCAGGAGCAGGGAAGCACATGAGGCAAAGGCAAAAATTGAAACTGCACCCCCCCCCCTCCAAATTCTTGACCTAACCCCTTCCCTACAGCCAGAGGTGTAACTTGACCAGCATACACTTTCTATAATATCAGTTTCTTCTTATGTGGCACAAGGGTCTTTGGGCCCCCTCAGGCCCTTAGTAACAAAAGATGTTTTCTTCCACTGCTAAATTACTATGGCATCGACCTGTAATTCAGGCCACCCTCAAAAGAAGGACTTAAAAGCCCCCCCCAGGTCCCAATAAGTCACGCCCCTGACTCAGTCAGGCCATGCCCCTTTCACTCCACATCTGACCGGGATTGAAAAAATGAAGGTAAAAATCAACTTCTGTCAGCTGCAGGGGAGGGAGGGAGGGTAACTTTCTCCCTGCAGCTCATGCTCAGACTGCACAGTGCTGCTGTCTGAGAGTGAGCTGTTCAAAAGGACATCCGTGTGTCCATCCAGGCCCTGCGCATGACAGAGGACAGGGAGTCTGAAAGCCAGACTGTCCAACCTCCCCCAACGTGAAGCCATGCCACCGGTCCCCATGAAGCCACACCCCTAAACACGAGGCCACGCCCCCTGGTTCTGTGAAGACACGGAGGAAATGCTGTCTGAGCGTGAGCTATTGAAAGGGTGTACATCCCTGTGTCTTTCCAGGCACTGTGTCGGACGGTGGACAGGGAGTCTGAAAGCCAGACTGTCCAGCCTAAAACCGGACCTCTGGCCACCCTAGGGGCAGGCTGATGTTAGGGTGGCCAGATGTCCGGCTTTAGGCTGGACAGTCCGGTTTTCTGGCTCCCTGTTCACCGGACGGACGCAGGGATGTCCACCCTTTCAGTAGCTCACACTCAGACAGCTTCTCCTCCGTGTGTTCACGGAGCCAGGGGGCGTGGCCTCATGTTTAGTGGCGTGGCTTCATGAGGACCGTGGGCATGGCTTCATGTTTAGGGGTGTGGCTTCATGGAGACCGGGTGCGCTGCTTCACGTTTGGGGGAATGGCTGGTAAGGTCCGGCTTTCTGGGCTGAAGACAGTGGCCACCCTAGCTGCTGTGGAGGTCACAGTTAAAGGGGAGGGCGCTGTGGATGTTTCTGTTAAGGGTCGGGCTGCTGTGGAGGTCACTGTTAAAGGGGTGGGCACTGTAGAGGTCACTCTCGATATCTTTTAAAGACACACACAAAGATTAAATTAAATAGATTGAATATACCCGGGCGAAGCTGGGTCCTTCAGCTAGTGACATAATATAAGAACCTATACAAAAACTGCCAGACTGCTTAGAATCAATAGGATTTTATTCATAAATTCAATAAATAATTGTTAAAAACAAGTGCAGGGAAAAGGCGACATCAACCAGAAGCAGACACATAGGGAACAGTTCATATATGTCCAAAAAAGGAAACAACATAAATAAAGTGCAAGTGCAGCAAATACCAGTTGGTGATTGTATTCAGGACAAGAATCAGTTAACCATTATGTGTCTCCTCCGGGATGGCGCCAACCAAGATGCGCGTTTCGGCAGACCGTCGTCTGAGGATGGCGTCATCACCGAGGGACACACACTATATACCCACATAAACCAATCACATTGCTCCAAACAAAAAATGGATAAATAATTACATACACCTGAATAGAGATCCTAGGGGCTGTACGGGCATGACTCGTCACGCGGCTACTCTGTCACGTGACCGCACGTCATGTCACATGATAATGCGAATAGGATGGTAACATCGCGAGATCCATGTCACATAATGTATCCTCATGTCACATGATGACGCAGGTAGGATTAGACCCATATCGGTGGCATTATACACGCATGCACAGGCCTGGCATTGCCCCTATTGGATATCAAAACCCACAATGATGCATAATTAGAGGCACAATACCAAATAATTGTGACACATAATTAAAAACGCAATAAAAATAATTTTGCCAAAAATTAAAACATAATTATATAATGAATTATTTAGATTACATCAAAGTACAAAAAAAACAAAACAATACATACCACATAAATAAGTACAATAATAATCAATACAAAAATTCCATGATTAGGTAAAGTGAGCAAGAGAACATAGTAAAAATTACAAAATATATAAATCAATAAGACATGATTAAGTGACTATTGCAGTATAAGAAAAATCAAAGAACCACTCCAACATGATTAAATAACATATAATTGTGAGACATAATTAAATACCAATAATAATCACTACAAAAACACACATAATAAAATTATATGCAAAAAGTGAATCATGATTAGTGAAAAATATAAGCATAAATAAATGCAAAATATAACACATTATAGTATTTTAAAAAGGTGAAAAAAAAAGAAAAAAAGATGTAAATATTTTAAATAAGCCAACTTCTGTTAATACCTACTTACACGCCTCTTCGTCTTATCCCTCGCAGATGATTAGATCAATCCCGGTGGCCCAGTCACAGAGTGGTGAGGTGGCAACAGCATGAGGAGTCAATATATTGGCCCAGTCACAGAGTGGGGAGGTGGGGTGCAACAGCAGTGGCAGTGACAGCACAAGGTGGTGGCAGTAGGAGAGAATGGCAGCAGGTGTGTGGCATCAGGCGAGTTGTAGCATCATAAAATCATATGAGTGCGGGACAATAGTCCCGCGGCCGGCCCGACCTGAACAGTATCATTGTAATCAATGATGCTGTGCGCTCCCATGCGCACGATTGATGCCGCTCCGGGACATATAATGCGCTCATGGACCGTATCTCGGAGGGCATACGGTCGTGTGAAAGGGGCCTAAAGGTTAATCTCTCTACATATTGTTGAAAGGCAAGTTCTCTTTGGGGTAACGATGCCCCTGCCGCACTAAGCACCTGCTCTGATGCCACACTACTGGCCGGGCAGGAAAGCTTGCCCAGGGCAAAGTTGGCCAGTTGTGGCCATAGTTCATGTTTGGCTGCACAGTAGTCACGGGATTTCAGATCTTGAGAGACAGGGTGCAGTCCAAGTATGCCACCACCTGCTGGTTCAGGTTCGGCTCCATGTCTTGTTGCTGCGGGCTGGTTTCTTTAGTAGGTGGGTGAAGAAACGTGCTCATTAGACACTGAAGACTCAAGTTACTACTGATGGAGCTGATGCTGCTCCTGCCTTCCCCCCACCGCCTCAGCAATCATGGCAGTGGAGCATGAGTGCAAAGGGTTCCCCCGTAAGACCTTCATGAGGATGGGAGATGGCACACATAGGCAGTGAACAACTGACTACATAGAATGTCTCTATAGTAGTTCAGTTTATCATCCATCTCAGCAGGTTTAAAAAGGCCCCCATTTTGGCCTGGTAGCGAGGGTCTAACATCGTGGAGAGCCAGTAGTTATTCCTCTGCCTAATGGTGATAATGCAGCTGTCACTACGCAAGCAACTCAGCATGCATCTGGCCATTTGTGCAAGGGACTCAGAGGGACTCTCTGCCTCCATCTCCAGTGCATACTGCCACAGTCTATCAGGGTCATCTGCCTGGTCTCCCTGATCACCCTCCATCTCTTTATACTCCCCCTGCTCCTCTCCTGTTGCTTTTGCAGATAAACCACCTAGATCTGTATACATTTCCTGGGCGTTAATGTCCTCCTTGTCCTTCACCAGTTCAGCCCCCATAGGACTCAGGTGGCCATGAAATGTAGGCATCACTTCTCCTGTCCTTGTCCAGCCACATTTATCAGCATCTGCTCCAGGATGCGAAGGAGTGGAATGACATCATTCATCCTGTAGTCCTTGTGACTAACAAAGAAAGTGGCCTCCTCAAAAGGCCTAAGCAAATGGCAGGTGTCATGCATGAGCTGCCAATTGCTAACTTCGAAGTTACACAGGGAGTACCCCTGTCTGCTTGCACGACTACCGCTTTCCTCTGCTCATATAGTCGGTCGAACATGTGGATGGTGGAGTTCCAATGTGTGAAAACGTTGCATATGAGGTAACGTTGGGGAACACTATTCTGTCTTTGCAGCTTAAGGAGGGTGTGTTTTGCACAGTAAGAGTGACTGAAGTGCATGCACAGTTTACTGTCCATTTTCAAGATGTCTTGTTGGTTGGAAAACTTCAGGAACCAGGTTGCAACCAGATTAAAGACGTGTGCGATGCAGGGCGCATGGCTGAGCCCTCCTTGACGCAACGTCGATAGAATGTTCTTCCCGTTATAGGTGACCATGGTTCTGATCTTCAGTTCGCGAGGAGACAACCAGCATTCAATTTCTTAGTTAATGACGTGGAACACTTCCTCCCCAGTGTGACTACGTTCACCTAGGCTGGCCAGGTGCAGAACAGCTTGACACCACCATACTCTGCATAGGTGGTATGCTGGAGGACCACTCAGAACTGACCCTACAGTGGAAGCTGAGGACAAGGTGGAGAATGAGGATGCATAGGAACATATTCCACTATATATTCACCCCAATTTGAGAATCAAGGCCTAATAGAATTGTTTATCTATTTAACAAGGTGGACACCCCAATAACAGTTAAATTACACTACTTGTTCACCCCAATTTGAGAAACATGGCATAATAGATTTACTTACCATATTTTTCGCCCTATAAGACGCACTTTTTTTCCCCCAAAAAGAAGGGGGGAAAATGCGGTGCGTCTTATAGGGCGAATACAAGTGAGCGCTTCCATAAGGAAGCGCTCACTTGTACATAGGGACCCCCATCAGACCTCCCAGCCACTTATAATAATCTTACTTACCTGTCCTGCCGCTGCCCTCCGGTCCGCGCTCCGCTCTCTTCCCTCCCGGCGCGCACTATGACCTGACGCTGCAGCATTGATGGGGGCAAATACTGTTGATCTGAGGTCTGATGGGGGCGCATTCTGCTGATCTGAGGTCTGATAGGGGCACAGTGGGCTGATCTGAGGTCTGGTGGGCACACAGTGAGATGGTATGGGGGCACAGGGGGCTGATATGGGGCCATAGTGGGCTGATCTGAGGTCTGTTGGGGGTCTGACATGGAGGGCTGATGGAGTTCACATGGAGGGCTAATAATGGGGTTTGATGTGATGTCCTGAAATTTATGGGCAGTCTGATAAGAGGATCTGATGAAAAATATTTTTTTCTTATTTTCCTCTAAAACCTAGGTGCGTCTTATGGGCCGGTGCGTCTTATAGGGCGCAAAATACGGTATCTATTTAATGGGGGCCACCTCAATAACAGTTAAATTACACTACTTATTCACCCCAATTTGGGAATCAAGGCCTAATGAGCTTGCTTATCTAAGAAACAAAGTGGGCACTCAAATAACAATAAAAATAGACAGCTTATTCACCCCAATTTGAGAATCAAGGCGTAATGGAAGTGCTTATCTATTTAACAAGGTTGACACCCAATAACAGTTAAAGACTGTCTCTAGAACTTGGCACATCTGTCCCTATGCTCAGTTCACTAAAGAGAAGTGGCAGGATTAGGATTTTTATATGGCTGTGACATCTGCTGACTGACTGGCTGCCTGCACTGCATTATGGGTGATCACTTGTTCCTGGGCTTCTTACTTTCACTTTGTAACACAAGTAGCTGCCATTTTGGGAAAAAATGGATTCATTACCATGAAGTGCCAGGAAATTCAGATTTGCTGCAAATCAAATTTTTCTGAATTTTTCACTAACCATTTCAAAATAGTAATTGGCCCCCTATGTGTAAAATCACCCTTTTTAACAGACTCTGCTACTCATGCATTTCTTAGTGCAGTCTTACTAATATTACATTTGTACATGTAAATAGTTTGATAAGATAAGGTGAACAACTTTACTTCAACTTCAGCAATCTCAAGTATATCTGAGAAATATGAGCTCTAAGATAATATACAATCATTTTCTTCCTGTACAAGCGGTTATCGCCAAATGACTTTATTGTTGTTTCATGGAATTTATACTTAAAGGGGTTATCCCACGAATAATGTAAAAAATGAAAATCAGACATCATATAGTACATGACAACCTCTTTTTAACAAAGCTAGAACCAGCCCTGTACCTCACATGGATCCAGAGATCTCCCCATTCATTGCTCTGCTAGATTTGTATCAAGCTGACAGCTCAAGGGGTTTGTCTTTTCTGCTGCAGCTAAGGGGCGTGTCCATGCTCTGCCTATCACAGCTCAGGAGACAGTTAAAAGTTGAAACTGAGCATGTGCGGCCTGCTCAGTGAATAGGTCAAAGAAATAAGAAATTAAGTGGCTCTGTACAGATACATTTTATTGAATAACTCAGTAGCTATACAGAATTTTTAATTACATGCAATTACAAAAGTATTCAGATCCAGGTGCTGGTTTGAAAACTGTGGAATATTTTTCGCGGGACAACCCCTTTAATCTAATAACTAGAAACTAGTGAGATTTTGAAAAATGGAGTGTTCACGTTAATAAAAAATAATATGTCCAAAGGCGGAGAAGGTATTGGTCAATAGCAAAATAAGCTATACTCTCCTGTTTAATTCACCTTCTCTTTGGTTTTACCACTGTGGTCCTCCTGGCCAGGTTGTGTTTACATGTGTGCAGTCATGTTACCATTATAAGATCCAGTAGAGGATACAGTGGAGAAAAAAGTATTTAGCCAGCCACCAATTGTGCAAGTTCTCCCACTTAAAAAGATGAGAGAGGTAGGCCTGCAGTAAACGATTATTTTAGTAATCAAGTAATCTATTGATTATTCCAACGATTAATCGAGTACTCTAATAAGAAAAAACATCTTAAAATAATGTATTGCTTTATAAAAACAATATTTATTATTACTTACAGTGGTACACAGTGTTTTGAATGTACATAAGGCTTCTTTCACAGATGCAATATACATTCTGTCAGAAGAACAGCCAGCCTGAATGTACCGTATCAGGTATAACTGGATACTGCCGGCTGCTGCAGTGATTGACTGTAATGGGTTCCGGCCTTGTTACAGCGTTCAAGCTGGGTTTTGGCTGGATACTACAAAAAATATGCTTCAAGTAGCGTTTTTTGTTTGGACCATACCCATCGTGTAAGCTAGAACATGGACAGATGGCCTGCCCTGGACCACATTATAGTCAATGAGAGCATATAGCAGCTGGAGTATGCGGCTATACCCAATATGGTATATACAGCAGGCTGCTCTTTTGCCAGTCTGTGTATCTATTATACACCAAGGCCATCAAATTAACCCCTCCATGTCCCCCAGCACCATCATTAGCCGCTCCATGTCCCCCAAGGCCATCAAATTATCCCCTCCATGTCCCCCAGCACCATAATTAGCCCCTCCATGTCCCCCAGCACCATCATTAGCCCCTCCATGTCCCCCAAGGCCATCAAATTATCCCCTCCATGTCCCCCAGCACCATCATTAGCCCCTCCATGTCCCCCAAGGCCATCAAATTATCCCCTCCATGTCCCCCAGCACCATCATTAGCCCCTCCATGTCCCCCAGCACCATCATTAGCCCCTCCATGTCCCCCAAGGCCATCAAATTATCCCCTCCATGTCCCCCAGCACCATAATTAGCCCCTCCATGTCCCCCAGCACCATCATTAGCCCCTCCATGTCCCCCAAGGCCATCAAATTATCCCCTCCATGTCCCCCAGCACCATCATTAGCCCCTCCATGTCCCCCAGCACCATCATTAGCCCCTCCATGTCCCCCAAGGCCATCAAATTATCCCCTCCATGTCCCCCAGCACCATCATTAGCCCCTCCATGTCCCCCAAGGCCATCAAAATTTCCCCTCCATGTCCCCCAGCACCATAATTAGCCCCTCCATGTCCCCCAAGGCCATCAAATTAACCCCTCCATGTCCCCCAGCACCATCATTAGCCCCTCCATGTCCCCCAAGGCCATCAAATTAACCCCTCCATGTCCCCCATCACCATAATTAGCCCCTCCATGTCCCCCAAGGCCATCAAATTAACCCCTCCATGTACCCCATCACCATAATTAGCCCATCCATGTCCCCCAAGGCCATCAAATTAACCCCTCCATGCCCCCCAGCACCATCATTAGCCCCTCCATGTCCCCCAAGGCCATCAAATTAACCCCTCCATGCCCCCCAGCACCATCATTAGCCCCTCCATGTCCCCCAAGGCCATCAAATTAACCCCTCCATGTCCCCCATCACCATAATTAGCCCCTCCATGTCCCCCAAGGCCATCAAATTAACCCCTCCATGCCCCCCAGCACCATCATTAGCCCCTCCATGTCCCCCAAGGCCATCAAATGAACCACTCCATGTCCCCCAGCACCATAATTATCCCTTCCATGTCCCCCAAGGCCATCAAATTAACCCCTCCATGTCCCCCAGCACCATCATTAGCCCCTCCATGTCCCCCAGGGCAATCAAATTAACCCCTCCATGTCCCCCAGTGCCATGAGCCAGCCCCCTACTCTTTTAACAATACTTACCTTACCAGACAGGGTCCGCTCACCACGCTGCTGGGCGACATGGAGTCCGCAGGAGACGACCGCTGCTTCTTCCCAGCATGCAGTGGGAGGGGCCTGACATCACACACAGCGCCAGGCAGCGCGCGCGCTGACACTATGTGTGAAGCCAGGCAGCGCGGTGCCAACAGGAGGCCACGGAGCGATGAGTGAAAGCCTTTTTTCACTCACCCTCTGTTGCCACGTGATTTAAACGAATCCTCGATGCAGGAAAACTGCATCGAGGATTTTTTTGTGCCGATTTCATCGAGTACCTCGATGAATCGTTTCAGCCCTAGAGAGAGGCCAGTAATTGACATCATAGGTAGACCTCAACTATGAGAGACAAAATGAGAAAACAAATCCAGAAAATCACATTGTCTGATTTTTAAAGAATTTATTTGCAAATTATGGTGGAAAATAAGTATTTGGTCACCTACAAACAAGCAAGCTTTCTGGCTTTCACAGACCTGTAACTTCTTCTTTAAGAGGCTCCTCTGTCCTCCAGTCATTACCTGTAGTAATGGCACCTGCTTGAACTTGTTATCAGTATAAAAGACACCTTTCCACAACCTCAAACAGTCACACTCCAAACTCCACTATGGTGAAGACCAAAGAGCTGTCGAAGGACACCAGAAACAAAATTGTAGAACTGCACCAGGCTGGGAAGACTGAATCTGCAATAGGCAAGCAGCTTGGTGAAAGAAATCAACTGTGGGAGCAATCATTAGAAAATGGAAGACATACAAGACCACTGATAATCTCCCTCGATCAGGGTCTCCACGCAAGATCTCACCCCGTGGGGTCAAGATGATCACAAGAACTGTGAGCAAAAATCCCAGAACCACACGGGGGGACCTAGTGAAAGTGCAAATTATGGTGGAAAATAAGTATTTAGTCAATAACAAAAGTTCATCTCAATACTTTGCTATATATCCTTTGTTGGCAATGACAAAGGTCAAATGTTTTCTGTAAGTCTTCACAAGGTTGGCACACACTGTTGCTGGTATGTTGGCCCATTCCTCCATGCAGATCTCCTCTAGAGCAGTGATGTTTTGGGGCTGTCGCTGGGCAACACGGACTTTCAACTCCCTCCAAAGGTTTTCTATGGGGTTGAGATCTGGAGACTGGCTAGGCCACTCCAGGACCTTGAAATGCCTTGCCCTGGTGGAGTGGTTGGGATCATTGTCATGCTGAAAGACCCAGTCACGTTTCATTTTCAATGCCCTTACTGATGGAAGGAGGTTTGCACTCAAAATCTCACGATACATGGCCCCATTCCTTCTTTCATGTACACGGATCAGTCATCCTGTTCCCTTTGCAGAGAAACAACCCCAAAGCATACATGCTTCACAGTAAGTATGGTGTTCTTTGGATGCAACTCAGCATTTACTCTCCTCCAAACACGACGAGTTGTGTTTCTACCAAACAGTTCTACTTTGGTTTAATCTGACCATATGACATTCTCCCAATATTCTGGAACATCCAAATGCTCTATGTACTGGCTTAAGCAGGGGGACCCTCTGGCACTGCAGGATCTGAGTCCCTGGCGGCGTAGTGTGTTATTGACGGAAGCCTTTGTTACGTTGGTCCCAGCTTTCTGCAGGTCATTCACTAGGTCCCCCCGTGTGGTTCTGGGATTTTTGCTTACAGTTCTTGTGATCATTTTGACCCCACAGGGTGAGATCTTGCGTGGAGCCCCTGATCGAGGGAGATTATTAGTGATCTTGTATGTCTTCCATTTTCTAATTATTGCTCCCACAGTTGATTTCTTCACACCAAGCTGCTTGCCTATTGCAGATTCAGTCTTCCCAGCCTGGTGCAGGTCTACAATTTTGTTTATGGTGTCCTTCGACAGCTCTTTGGTCTTCACCATAGTGGAGTTTGGAGTGTGACTATTTGAGGTTGTGGACAGGTGTCTTTTATACTGATAACAAGTTCAAACAGGTGCCATTACTACAGGTAATGAGCGAAGGACAGAGGAGCCTCTTAAAGAAGAAGTTACAGGTCTGTGAGAGCCAGAAATCTTGCTTGTTTGTAGGTGACCAAATACTTATTTTCCACTATAATTTGCAAATAAATTCTTTAAAAATCAGTGTGATTTTCTGGATTTGTTTTCTCATTTTGTCTCTCATAGTTGAGGTCTACCTATGATATCAATTACATGCCTCTCTCATCTTTTTAATTGGGAGAACTTGCACAATTGGTGGCTGACTAAATACTTTTTTTCCCCACTGTATGTAGACGGGGAAGATGATGACATCATGCTGTATGTGTAATAAGAAAAAGGAAACCAGAGATATCAGATGAGACTTTAGAGCATTGGAGATGTGCTAAACCAAAAGAAAAACATACAGCAGTCTTCAGTAAAGCAAAAAAATATATAAATAAACGCAGCATGCCCTGCATGAGCTGTGTCCCAATAACTCTTTAGTGGAACAAAATAAGGACATGGAGGAAGCCCCAATATAGTAGTGGAAAAGAAAAGGTTCTTTTAACCCATGTTGTGGCAGGGCAAACACATGCATTTGAATCCCTTCTGTTAGCTGTAGAATGAATGCGCATTACTGTTAGGCTTAGTTCATACTTCAATTATTTGGTCAGTTATTCTCGTCAGTTATTGTAAGCCCAAAGCAGGTGCGGGTCAAAACCACAGAACAGGTGCAGATCTATTAAACGGGTTATCCAATATCATAAACTGCCCCCCATGTGCCGAGCCCCTCACAGGAAATATACTTACCCCTCACCCACGATAGTTGTTGAGTTTTTCATCCCTCTCAGAATGTGTAAAAAAAGGCCCCCATCTTGGACCGAGTAGTGAGGGTCTGACATTGTGGAGAGCCAGTAATCATTCCTCTGCCAAATGGTGACGGTTGAGGGAAAGCTCAATGGAACAGGCTACAGAGATATTCTTAATGAAAACAATATCTGGATCTCAAACTGGGCTGAAGGTCCACCTTCCAACAAGACAATGAAGACAAGACAACACAGGAGTGGCTTAGGGACAAATGTGAATGTTGTGAACGGCCCAACAAGAACCCTGATTTCAACTCCACTGGACATCTGAAAATGGCTGTCTACTGATGGTCCCCATCCAAGCTGACAGAGCTCGAGAGGATCTCCAGAGAAGAATGGCAGACAATCCCCAAATCCAGGTGTGCAAACCTTGTGGCATCATAGCCAAGAAGACTGGAGGCTATAATCGCTGCCAAAGGGGCTTCAACTAAGTACATAGTAAAGGGTCTGAATATTTATGTCAATGTAAGATAGAGAAAACTTGAAATATTTTGGAATTTTATATTTTACAAGGCTATAATAGAACAAAATCTGAATATATATATACACACACACAAGCTGTGGATTATATTTCTCCCTCAAAGGTCAGGAAAGTAAGTAGAGAGCTTGTGTTAGAATATGAGCTAAGTCTTTTGACATTATATAATGGGGAATAAGCAGATGACAAATATTACAAATCTGACACTTCTTTCCTTTGCCAAATTGCAGAATAATTATTTCCATTCAGGAACATCACAATGTTGCTCAACTGGTTATTATTACACAGAGGATGAAATAACAAAATGATCAGTGACACACAGCTTCCTGGTGTTTTATACTGTGTCATCAAATAATCAGTAGTGTAACAATACCTGTATTAACTTTATTCTCAGTTATCTATCAGCTATAGACACAAAACATGGAGAACATTTGGTTGCAAGTCTTACTATAAATATTCAGAGGTGTATCAAGAGTCTTATGGACCCAGTTGAAAAGTTCATTTTGGGCGCCCCACCAACATGTAAAAAGACTAAAAATGTCTAACCCTGTCTTACAAGAAAATGTATCCTATTGCAGCTATACACAGTTCCTTTTCTGTTCCTGTGGGTTGACCCTGTTATGGTGGGCTGTTACTGTGAAAACAGCTGTAATGCAATGTGATTGATTTAGCTTGCTGCAGTGAAGAATGCCTGTGTAGAGAGCGGTGTACCAGACTGTGCTGAGTAGACAGTCAACATGTGCAGATAGTGTGAGAGTGCTAAGCTGGAGGACTATGAGCACATATGTAAGCCATGTACAGTGGATGTGGATCCATGACCCGTGGTCATGCCTGGGTAAGCCTTATGCCTGTTTTGTTTAGTGATTTCCATTAGTGATTGTGAGCCAAAACCAGGATTGGAGCCTCCACATAAATAAGTTATAAGGGAAAGATCTGCAACTGTTCTGCTGTTTAGACCCACACCCATTTTTGGCTCACGTCTATCACTGATAGAAATCACTGGTTGAAAACACTGTGTCTGCGTGTTTGTTTCTGCCATCCTTGAGTGGGGAGCCACAAATATGATTCACTGGCCAAAAAGATCCTGAGTAAGGTCCAGGGGTATACAAAGATATCATAGGGCTCCACAGCCCCCCTCCCTTTGAAAGTTCTGCAGAATTTACGCTTGCTTTTATTATTTTATTGCCTAACCCACTACACTCGACTTCAGAAAAAGTGAAACAGGTACCTTATTACAGGGACACACCAACATTTTTTTTAATCTCTCAGGGCAGCACAGCCGATTGCCACAGGCAGTGCAGCCCTGGTTCTAATTGTGGTGGTGGTTGGGCAGTAGGAGATGGAAGAGCTCATCTCCATATTCATCACAGATGGCTATGCTGTGGTGGAGCAGGGGAAGAAGAGGCGTGTCCCTTCCCCGTTCTTCTGATAGGCCGCAGGCACTAATGCCTGAAGCCTACCAGAGGCTGGTTCAGGCGGCGTGATTACGTCATTATCATCGGGCCGCCTGAGCCGGGCAGCACACAGTGGAGGACACAGGCTGGAAGAGACGTGCATCGCATCCTGCCAGCCTCATGGAGGTAAGTATTAGTGGGGGTTTTTTTAATAGATGGCACATTAAAGGGGGCACCTGGCACTTCTAACTGACCCATTTTTTATTTTTTTTTGGGGGGTGGGGGCGGTCACTATGGGGGCATCTGGCATTTCTTACTGCCCCATTTTGGGGGGGCACTATGGGGACATTTATTTCTGGCCCATTTTGGGGGGGCATCTGGCATTTCTTACTGCCCCTTTTTGTGGGGGGGCACTATGGGGGCATTTCTTACTGGCCCATTTTGGGGGAGCACTATGGGGGCATTTTTTTCTGGCCCATTTTTTGGGGGGCACTATGGGGGCATTTATTTCTGGCCCATATTGGGGGGGCACTATGGGGGCATTTATTTCTGGCCCATTTTGGGGGGGCATATGGCATTTCTTACTGCCTCATTTTTTGGGGGGCACCATGGGGGCATCTAGGGGCATTTCTTACTGGCCCATTGGGGGGGCACTATGGGGGCATCTGGGGGAATTTCTTACTGGCACATTATGGGGGGAACCATGGGGGAGATGAACACTATGGGGGCATCTGGTGGCACTATAGGGGATTTTTACTGGCACATTATGGGGTGGAGGAGCACTATAGGGTCATCTGCTGGGGGCACTAAGAAGGGGAATTTTTTTTACTGGCATATTATGAGGTGCACTATGGGGAAGGGGGAGAGGAGCACTATGGGGGCATTTACTGGGGCACTATATACAGTCATGGCCAAAAGTTTTGAGAATGACACAAATATTATATTTTCACATGATCTGCTGCCCTCTGGTTTTTATGTGTGTTTGTCAGATGTTTTTATCACATACAGAAATATAATTGCAATCATATTATGAGTAACAAAAGCTTATATTGACAGTTAGAATGAGTTAATGCAACAAGTCAATATTTGCAGTGTTGACCCTTCTTCTTCAGGACCTCTGCAATTCTCCCTGGCATGCTCTCAATCAACTTCTTGACCAAATCCTGACTGATAGCAGTCCATTCTTGCACAATCAATGCTTGCATTTTGTCAGAATTTGTAGGTTTTTGTTTGTCCACCCGTCTCTTGATGATTGACCACAAGTTCTCAATGGGATTAAGATCTGGGGAGTTTCCAGGCCATGGACCCAAAATGTCTATGTTTTGTTCCCTGAGCCATTTAGTTATCACCTTTGCTTTATGGCAAGGTGCTCCATCATGCTGGAAAAGGCATTGTTGATCGCCAAACTGCTCTTGGACGGTTGGGAGAAGTTGCTCTCAGAGGACATTCTGGTACCATTCTTTATTCATGGATGTGTTTTTAGGCAAGACTGTTAGAGAGACGATTCCCTTGGCTGAGAAGCAACCCCACACATGAATGGTTTCAGGATGCTTTACAGTTGGCATGAGACAAGACTGGTGGTAGCGCTCACCTCGTCTTCTCCAATATAAGCTGTTTTCCAGATGTCCCAAACAATCGGAAAGGGGATTCATCAGAGAAAATGACTTTACCCCAGTCCTCAGCAGTCCACTCCCTGTACCTTTTGCAGAATATCAGTCTGTCCCTGATGGTTTTTTCTGGAGAAGTGGCTTCTTTGCTGCCCTCCTTGAGACCAGTTCTTGCGCCAAGAGTCTCCGCCTCACAGTGCGTGCAGATGCACTCACACCTGCCTGCTGCCATTCCTGAGCAAGCTCTGCACTGCTGGAAGCCCGATCCCGTAGCTGAAACACTTTTAAGAGACGGTCCTGGCGCTTGCTGGTCTTTCTTGGGCGCCCTGGAGCCGTTTTGGCAACAATGGAACCTCTCTCCTTGAAGTTCTTGATGATGCAATAGATTGTTGACTGAGGTGCAATCTTTCTAGCTGCAATACTCTTCCCTGTTAGGCCATTTTTGTGCAGTGCAATGATGACTGCACGTGTTTCTTTAGAGATAACCATGGTTAACAGAAGAGAAACAATGATGCCAAGCACCAGCCTCCTTTTAAAGTGTCCAGTGGTGTCATTCTTACTTAATCATGACAGATTGATCTCCAGCCCTTTCCTCATCAACACCCACACCTGTGTTAATGGAGCAATCACTGAAACAATGTTAGCTGGTCCCTTTAAGGCAGGGCTGCAATGAAGTTGAAATGTGTTTTGGGGGATAAAGTTCATTTTCTAGGCAAATATTGACTTTGCAATTAATTGCTGTTAAGCTGATCACTCTTTATAACATTCTGGAGTATATGCAAATTGCCATTATAAAAACTGAAGCAGTAGACTTTGTAAAAATTAATATTTGTATCATTCTCAAAACTTTTGGCCATGACTGTAGGGGTATTTTATACTGCCATACATTATGGGGACATTAGCTCAACTGCTGGCACTAAGCGGGGGTATTTCTTGTACTGTCATATTATAAGGAGAATTATTACTACTAGGGGGTATTACGGTGAGCTTTAATACTACTGGGGGCTATGGGGAACATGATTACTAGTATGGGCACTATGGGGGCATTATTATTATTAAGTGTGCTCTAGCAGAGAATTATTTCTATTGGTAGGATTTTGGGAGCACTGTTACTTTGGGGGGCACCCTGGCACAGTATCAGCTTAGCACAATTATTTTCAGGGGACATTATCTTTATACTATTAGTGTCTGGGCACAGTTTTTTTAGGGCATGGCGTGCCAATTATTGTTGAAGGGTTCACTATCTATATGGTACTAGTATTTTCAGGGGGACTGTTTCTGCAGTATAGTATTAGGGAGCACAGTATTGGGGGAGGCAGGAAAGGGTGTTCAGAAGATGATGGAAAAGTGGGAAACTAATGTCTGTTTGTCAATCTCTGCGGAGACGAGAGATGGCTGAAAAATCATCATGGCGGTCTGGTCTGAATGGAGAAGATTAGGATAGAGAACGTCTACAACAAAAGTGACCTCACTGGATTTAAGAGGTATGGGGTGCTGTGTAGGAGAGGAGATGCTCCGCCCCCCCCCCCTACCATTTGCAGAAGGAGGATTCAGAGCTGGGTGAGGACGGCCAAAGGGAGTAGCAGGCCACGGGCGGATGGTGGGGAGAACCACTGGCCTTGAGCAGGATCTGGGGAGGGAGGAGAGCAGAGGAGCTTCCTGGCTGTAACCTGCTGTTGTCTATTGTATAATGTGAAGCAGGCAGTACAACCAAGACGGGCCCTCCCCTCTCCGTATGATGTGTAGAGCCGAGCCTCAACAATATAATTTCAGCTGGGAGTGACCTATTATATGTATGAGGGACTTATAATAGTGGGAGGGGCTAAAAATGCATGAGCCACATTTTTATTTGTGGGAGACGCTTTTCGGACCCACCCCCACCCCCCTAGACCAAGTTCCTGGGTGCTCCGCTGCTTATAAATATGATGCGGTTTCTGAACACCATATGTATTTATGCCGGACATCTGTGGCATGTCCTGGATTCTGCTGCAGAAATCCAAGACAAATTGGGATAAAATTCATTTCTAATACACAACATGACCTCAAACCTGTGCTTTTTCTGTAGCATGCGAATGGGTTTCAAACCTCACTTGTACTTGAGAATCTAACCTCATTGATGACAGGCTCAGAGCTAGAAAAAAAGTGATCTTGAGGCAGTGTTTACTGGGACCCCAACTAGAAGACAGAGGTGGTGTAACCAGTTTTCTTCTGAATCTTACCAGGCGTCACGGTGAGATTCAGTGGCTCGGTTCTTCACTGCAACAGAAAATGAAAGAATACATAAATACTGTCTCACTCAAGTAGTTGATGCCAAGAGAAAAAAGTGGTTATTAATACACTTTAATTGGTTTTAGATCAAAGAAATAGATGACACTGAAAAGTGATTGGCTCCAAAGGCAGTTCAAAATGTTTTTTTTTACTCCTGAATTATTAGGGCCCAGTATGCAGTACGCCAGACCTTGGGGTATCTGCAATTCTAAATAGTTGTATGTTATTATTGTCATGTATTGGCAATATGTACCAGAAGAAGGAGGTATGATTGGCATAGGTAGGCCTCTATAGTACACCCCTATTGGTAGGAGTGAGCTGGTCCTGCTTCCTGCAAGGAGGGGGGAGTTCCTATGTAGTTACCGAGAGGAGGCACAGGCCAGAGCTCCTTCTCCTGGAAATGACTTGAATATGATTCTCCACAGACACCAACACAATTCAGCTTTAGGAAAAGCACAAGAGAGACAAGACAGAGGAGTGATTAGTGAAATACTGGTTGACAGACACTGCTGCCCACCCACCACATATACCACAAGTAGGCCAGACAAAGCTAAAGTCTCAGGGGTTCACTGCAATTATGATAACAGAGCCTGGGCCTGCTGCTGGATCCTCTGGCACTTTAGTGGGCTAAGTCCATCCCTGGAGGGTGCACCAATGTCCAGGGGGCCATCTCATCAGAAACAAGTGATACACACACAAAGTTGTTTACCTGCTGTTATGACTGCTTCACAAGTTCACTGACAATTCACACACAATACATGTATGCAACTGAAAAGTGGTTACCAGCTCACTCCATAACAGCTTTGAGGAGAAGACTGCTTCCATAGGACTGATGCTTGATACAGCACTATGTACCCATCGTCATTCCAAAACTATAATCGGGAGGTAGATGACTCCAGGGGAGTTGCTGGGCTAAAACATTCGGGGCCTGAGCCCCTGATGTTTTCTCCCAGGCCCCGAATGTCCTTCCTGTTAGACAGATACAATTGTATTGCCGTCCTCAGGACGGCAGTACAATTGAATCTAACCTACTGCAAGATATGTAGGACCTGTGATGTCATCACAGGTCATGTGATCAGTGCCGTCCAATTCTGCACTGGTCACATGACTGTGACATCATCGTAGGTCCTTTTCAACCCCTGTCTTCTAAACTGGAGAGGAGAATTGTGGGGAAGAAGCTGCAGTGAGCTCTACTACATCAGAAGAGGTAAGTGAAGGGAGAAGCAGAGGGATGCTGGGAGTTATGGTTATTTAACTGGGACTCTATGTTAGGGCAGAAGGGAGGGATGTTATCATGGGACTGTGTGTTGGAGGTGACTTGGGCAGGGTTCTGTTATTTACATGGGACTGTATATTGGAGGGGGCCGGAGAGATGGTGTGATGTTATTTACACAGGCCATTACTGCGGAGGGAGGGAAATAGCTTTATTTACATGGGACTGTATGGTGGAGTGGCTGAGGAATTATCATTTCTGAGGACACTAAAGGAAGGAATATAACTACAGCGGGCACTTCAGGGCAAGCATTATAACAGTAGGGGGAGCGATATAAATACTGGGGGCACTGTAGGGGTATTATAAATCCAGGGGACACTAGACGTTCTTATTACTACTGGGGGCTCTATAGGAGAGACTTATAGATCCGCCTTATTCCTACTAAGAGCACTAAGGGGCGGGTTTATTACTACTGAGGGGGTCTGTAGAAAGCTTTATTACCACTGGGGGAACAATCGGGGGCCTTATTACTACTTGGGGCTCTGTGGGGGGTATTATTAATACTGGAGTGCTCTTCTACTCATGGAGGCACTCTTGGGGAGCATTATCAGTACTGGGGTCACTGTAGGGTGGAGTGTTACTAATGATGGAATTACTACTGGTAGGACTATTACTATGGGGGGGCACTATTATTTCTCCAGGATAGTATTTGGAGGTTTTGGGGGGCACAGCGAGAAGCAGGATAACACTGTGGGGGCTCCAGATTGGGGGATGATGATAGAAATGTGAGGAAGCTAAGATGTCTGTGTGTCACACTCTGCAGAGACAAGGCGGCTGAGAAAAGTTGTCCGGACCAAATGGAGAAGATGATGACAGAGAAGATCTACATCACAGGAGACGTCACCTGGGAGGCCCTGGATGTGAGGTATGTTCTCCTGTATAGCAGGGTTGGGGCGAGGGTCTACATAGAGAATTGGGCCATATTCATTGGGGCTTGGGCCCCAGATCTTTTGAGACCCTAACAACGCCCCTGGATAACTCTATCAGTCACCCTAAACTCTTGCTGGGATACATGCACCAAAACACAGACACATTTCAACAGCTGCAATGTACAATATTGTATAAGGAATGCAAACAAAGCATAACACAGCTTAAAAAAATATACAATTTAAAACACATAAACATTATCTCACTGAGGTCACACTCTTACTCAGCACATGACATCATGGCACGAGGGATTTTTTTTTTCATGATTTCCGCAAACCATCTGCAGGTACAGTTAGTAGTCACAGTCATAACCAAGTATGTGAGTTAACTCTGTTGCATTTGCATAGGTTTGCACAAGAGGGACAGATGCAGCAGAGTTAAAAGTAACAGTCATAACGCATTAATCAAATGTGAAAAGTATGTGTGTTAACTCTGCTACATTTGTAAGTCTCTCCCAGGATTCAATCCCTGGATCTCTACATTCAAAATAGAGATGAGCGAATCATCCAAAATTCGCTTTGGCGAATAATCGACAAATTTCTGCCAAGATTCGTTCTTAATACGAATTTATTCGGTCAAATTTGTGTTAAAAAATAATTGTTGTTTTGCAAACATTCCTATACAAATTACAAACATACAGTGAGTTAAAAGTACGCAATACGTAAGCATTAGCGTACAAAGTGCGTACAGATCCTTAGCGTACTATTGACTTGCGATTGCGTCATACTCAAGAGGCTAGGCCGCGGCTTACAGTCTTTAGAGGCAGTCCATATGAGGTAGAAAAGTAAGGTGCTAGCTATCCGGCTAAGTGCATAATTTACTAAAAAACACTGTACAATAAGTGCATAATAGGACACATTGCAGTACCTGAAAAAGAATACACACAATGGGCTAAAGTGCTTGAACATTGCTGAACCTGTAAAAACATTATTGCTAAAATCATCAAAGACAATTATGCAAACATTTTAGTGCAATTTCACATTTGCAAGCATAAAAGGCTCAGATATACATTTGAGTCTCTCCTCGTGGCTCCTTGGCATGATAAAACACTGGAACACAGTCCAAAATTCAATTGTAATCCACATGAGGTAATTTTGTAATCCAAACAGCTAACGTGTAATCCACATGGATAATATAAAATAGCAGCAAATAGAGAACCCTCTTTGCAAAGAGGGCTCCCAAATAACCTGAGAAGGGGGGGGGGGAAATAGGCGCGCTTAGGCGCAACTGGGAATTTTCTGCAGAATGGGGGGGCGTCCTCACAAGCCATGCCCATCTGGGTGAGAGTCAAACAGGGGGCAATACAAACTAATCAAAACAAGTGCCAACTAGCTCTCACCCGTCAGGTGCAGTCCATGGTGTGGCTCCCATAGGTCCTCCTGAGTGTCCTTTAAATCAGCCAGTAGTAGGGTTCTCAGATGAGGGACCTGAAGTCCTCCTCGCTTGAGCTACTGCTGAATGACATCAGAGGACGCTCCAGCCTTCTGTAGGCCAAGCTCGCTGCCGTGGTGGAACTCCACTGCCCTCTTCTTCCAGAAGTCGGACTTGACCGGGTCTGGGTGGTGGTCACGCTAATGAGCACTGCAGCCACTTGCGCCTTTACTTTTCCGGATACTCCTGCCGGGACATCAGGGGTAAGAACTGGCTGCAGCGGCTGAGGCAAGATTGCACCCAGGGAAGAAGCCCCAGCTCCCCTGGCTGCTGCTGGCTTCATCTTCCAAGGTAGTTGGTACTGGTGGATCACCATGGACTGGAAAGTTAACGATGAAGTCGTCAGCTGACCTAGCTGAAAGGACTGTGATGGTGGTGGCACTGGCAGTCCAGGGATCAGAGGCTCCGGCTGTGGCTTCTTCCTGAAATGGAGGGTGCCATCTGGTGGCTTTGATAATAACATTACCCCGGTAGCAAAGGGGCCTTTCAGGGATGCCATGGGGGTGTATTCCACCTGTTCCCCCACGTACAGGCTGTGACGGGGTTGGGGCAGGTACGGCCGTTTCACTGACCTGCGGCCCACAAAGTACTCCTTGCCGTCCTCGTCATCCGCCAGGAAGCCAGAGCCTCGCTTCACAGAAAACCACAGAACGGTTCCCTTTCGCCGCTCCAGTGTAGGGTCTCCCGGCCTTGGATGGTCCAGTACTTGGATGACCCAGTCCTCCACTGCATTCTTGTAGTCCCATAGGGTCTGGGCATGGGCCATCACCGATGCTGGCACAATCGGGTTCTGCCGAATGGAAGGTGTTGTTCTCCTCCTGGGCGGCGAAGTGGACGCTCCAGCCACCTCCGCCACACCAGCCGCAGCAACCGCACCAGCCGCACCAGCCGGCAAGGCGAATATGGAGTCAGGAGCTGGTAAGACTCTCTTGCACAGTTGTGCCGCTCTGATCTCTGGAGAGGGCGGTGGTTCGGGGTACTCGTCCCCAAAGACCATCTCTCCCCACTTGGGTCTAAGTTCTTTCGCCATGCTGTTTGCTGTGGTCTGACTCTGGAACTTGTTCAGCACTGGCTTGAACTGGAGTGTAGGGCGGAGTAATGAGGGAGGAGTCTTCCCTGCCTATACGTGCAAATAGTTAGTTCCCAGTGGGCCAGGCTGGTTTTTACCGCTTCTGAGAGGGGCCTATCTTCACTTTCCCGCTCTTGAGGAGGGGGCAAGAAGAATGCGTACATTGCGTTTCATTTGCATGTCAATAAAAACACAGATTTCTCTGCAGCTGTTTAGAATACAGACACAAGAAGGGTATTATTGTAATCAGCATGATGAGCCCTACCAGCCTTGAGTTTATCTACTAGCAGGATTTGTATTTTATCTCTGTTCCATCAGGCAGGGAACTGATGGGCTCCTTATCTGTGATCCCTGATCTTTAAATCTCATTATAGCTCAGTTCTTATCTTACTGATAAGAATGTGGCTTAAATAAGTGTTTATGACCTCTTAGTAATTTAGAGATGAGAGTTTTTAGATGACAGGCACAAAGTGAAAGTGAAAGTACCATTCGCACAGCTAGCACAGCTAGAAAAACAGTTAACCCTTTGTGACAGAACAGCTCAATATTTTTAAAAAAAGACAAATAAAAAAATGATTTTAACCAAAAATTAGTAAAATGCAATCATAAAAAAATCCCTGAAGATGTACATAGCCTTTAAGATTAAAGTGTGACGATATAGTTTCTGATCATTTGGACTCCATTTTGTTTCTGTTATAACCATTATGACAGGGGCGTAGCTAGAATTGACTGGGCCCCACAACAAAATTTTGTACGGGCCTTCCCCCCCTTCCTCCATGACTATCCTGGCATTGCATGTGTGCATATGTAAGGGTGGTTTCATATTACGTTTTTGCCATCCATTTTACATACTGTATTCGCTGGGAAAAAAAGGATACCAAAGCATAGCACACCACCACGCTTTTGTATCCTGCAAAGTTAGTTAAAAAAAACCTATACATTAATGTATAATTTCTTATTATTTTTTTTTAATAACGGGAATCTATGGTCCTGGTGATCAGTGGTAAGGACTGTGTTCTACAAGGCTCATTTACTCTATTGGGAACTCCACAGTATCATATACTGGAATCTACAGTATATACTGTAAAGATATTAGTTCTATCCCTGAATAATAATACATTTAGTGACTATATATATATATATATATATATATATATATATATATATATATATACAGAGACTAAATAACACCATATTGGAAAATAGCTCATACCATGACTGGATAACAAACAACGTTATAGCCCCATATCATGACAGGATAACACCACCATACAGTGACTGGATAACCGCCTTAAAATGACTGAACAACACTGCCATACAGTGACTGGATAACTCCGCCATACAATGGCTGGATAACACCGTCATACAGTGACTGGATAACACCACCATACAGTGACGGGATAACACCACCATACAGTGACTGGATAACTCCACCATACAGTGACTGGATAACATGGCCATAAAGTGCCTGGATAGCACCATCATATAGTGACTTGATAATGCCGCCATACAATGACTGGATAACACTGCCATACAGTGACTGGATAACAGAGTATAAGAGGGCACAGTACAATATATGACCAGGGGCACAGTGTAGAGTATAAGAGGGCACAGTACAGGGTATGACTTGGAGCACTGTACAGGTTATGGTAAGGGGGCACAATACAGGGTATAAGAGGGAATAGTACAGGTTAGTAGGCACAGTACAGGAATATCGACTTATACTACTTTAATATGCCTCCTACACGGTATAATAATGGGGCATAGTGCAGGCAATAAAACACAGGGCGGGGGGGGGGGGTGCACAGTATAGCATAGTGTGCACAGTACAGCTCAGGGGGGCACAGTACAGGGCAGGGGGGCACAGTACAGCATAGTGTGCACAGTACAGTGCAGGGGGGCACAGGGCGGGGGGACACAGTACAGGGCAGGGGGGATACAGTACAGGGCAGGAGGGGGCACTGAACAGGGCAGGGGGGCACAGTACAGGGCAGGGGGGCACAGGGCAGGGCAGGGAGGCACAATTCAGGGCAGGGGGTACAATGCAGGGCAGGGGCACAGTACAGGGCAGGAGGGGGCACAGAACAGGGCGGGGGGGCACAATTCAGGGCAGGGGGGCACAATGCAGGGAAGGGGGGCACAATACAGCATAGTGTGCAAAGTACAGGGCAGGGAGGCACAGTACAGCATAGTGGGCACAGTACAGGACAGAGGGGCACAATACAGCATAGTGTGCACAGTACAGGACAGGGGGGCACAGTACAGCATAGTGTGCACAGTACAGTGCAGGGGGGCACAGGGCAGGGGGGACACAATACAGGGCAGGGGGGCACAGTACAGGGCAGGAGGGGGCACAGAACAGGACAGGGGGGCACAGTACAGGGCAAGGGGGGCACAGTACAGGGCAGGTAGGCACAATTCAGGGCAGGGGGGCTTAATGCAGGGTAGGGGGCACAGGGCAGGGGGGACACAGTACAGGGCAGGGGGCACAGTACAGGGCAGGGGGGCACAGTACAGGGCAGGGAGGCACAATTCTGGGCAGGGGGGCACAATACAGCATAGTGTGCACAGTACAGTGCAGGGGGGACACAGTACAGGGCAGGGGGGCACAGTACAGGGCAGGAGGGGGCACAGAACAGGGCAGGAGGGGGCAAAGAACAGGGCAGGGAGGCACAATTCAGGGCAGGGGGGCACAGTACAGGGCAGGAAGGGGCACAGGGCAGGGAGGGCACAGTACAGGGCAGGGAGGCACAATTCACGGCAGGGGGGCACAGTACAGGGCAGGGAGGCACAATTCAGGGCAGGGGGTCACAATGCAGGGCAGGGGGGGCACAGTACAGGGCAGGAAGGGGCACAGAACCGGGCAGGGGGGGCACAGTAAAGGGCAGGGAGGCACAATTCAGGGCAGGGGGGCACAGTACAGGGCAGGAAGGGGCACAGGGCAGGGAGGGCACAGTACAGGGCAGGGAGGCAGAATTCAGGGCAGGGAGGCACAATGCAGGGCAGGGGGGCACAATGCAGGGCAGGGGGGTACAATACAGCATAGTGTGCACAGTACAGGGCAGGGGGCACAGTACAGCATAGTGTGCACAGTACAGGGCAGAGGGGCACAGTACAGCATAGTGTGCACAGTACAGGACAGGGGGGCACAGTACAGCATAGTGTGCACAGTACAGTGCAGGGGGGCACAGGGCACAGTACAGGGGGGACACAGTACAGGGCAGGGGGGCACAGTACAGGGCAGGAGGGGGCACAGAACAGGGCAGGGGGTACAGTACAGGGGGGCACAGTACAGGGCTGGAAGTCACAATTCAGGGCAGGGGGCACAATGCAGGGCAGGGGGGCACAGGGCAGGGGGGACACAGTACAGGGCAGTGGGGGCACAGTACAGGGCAGGAGGGGGCACAGAACAGGGCAGGAGGGGCACAGTACAGGGCAGGGAGGCACAATGCAGGGCAGGGGGGCACAATGCAGGGCAGGGGGGCACAATACAGCATAGTGTGCACAGTACAGGGCAGGGGGGCACAGTACAGCATAGTGTGCACAGTACATGGCAGGGGGGCACAGTACAGCATAGTGTGCACAGTACAGGGCAGGGGGAGCACAGTACAGGGCAGGGAGGCACAATTCAGCATAGTGTGCACAGTACAGGGCAGGGGGGCTCAGTACAGGGCAAGGGGGGGACACAGTACAGGGCAGGGGGGCACAGACTCACCATTTTGGTCAACCTGGCAGTGAGTCCTAAGCAGGAGGTCGGCAGCAGGCTGCAGCTGAGACAGCACTATTGCTCATGGTTGCTCCAGCCTCTTGGCTGTCTGTCACAGCCAGAGCAGGAGGTCAGCAGCGCTACATGAGGCAAGCAGGTAAGAGAGGTGGTCAGGTGGTCGGCTGGCCGGGCGGACGGGGGGCAGTCAGTCAGTCACATCCACATGGTGCTTCTTGTGCTGTGGGAGCGAGCTCTGTCAGTTGAAATGATTGGTGGAGAAGCAGCTTCCGCTCTCTGCTGCTCCACCAATCAGATAACAGAGTACAGCAGCGCAGAGGAGAAGTAGGAGAATCCTTCTCTCCCCTCTCCTCTTGTTTAAGCAGCGTTACAGCCCCCAGCTCCCCTCAGACAGGGAGACAGGGAAATATAAAATAAATGAAAACACATTAAAATAGGGCCCTGCTGGCCACATCCCTGCTACTGCTCCCGGGCCCCTACTGAGTTCGGGTCCCGAAGCAGTTGCTTCCCCTGCTTCCCCGATAGCTACGCCACTGCATTATGACAGGATAAATGAAATGAAACTAAAGATTTATTTGGAATTGCAGGTACAAGGGAGGGAGGCTTTTTTTTGCATATTTTGTCAAGGTTGTTTTTGGATTCTGACTTACTGTGGACCTGGGGACTGGCACTTTAATGTCCAGGGTTCTAGCAGATAAACAACACATACACAGTGACAATTATAGAGTGCATGCACTGGCTACCTTCCACTAGGGAGTGAAGATTTTTGTTTAAACAGTATAAAAGCCATAACCCTTCAAGGGAGGGGTCAGAAGCTCATACAACAAAGGGACGCCTTGCAGAGTCGGAAAATCAGTGTTATTTTGGCTGCTTTCACTGAAATGGTCTTTTCAGCTGATGTGTTGCTGTCATATTATAGTCAACACAGAGATAACATGTGATGGAATATTTGCATGTCTTCTGTGTTTTGGACCCACTCCTGCTTTTGGCTTCCAAATCATGATCAAATCCTGATGCAATATACTGACCATGTGATAAAGGCCTCATGCTCAACTTGTATGAGTTTTGGCTATTTGCCTCTGAAATCAGCTTTATTCGGATTGAAAAAAATTATGCATGCAGGACTTTAATGGCCTTTATCACATGGTCAGTATTTGGTCGTTTTTTTTTTTTATCAGTATTTGATCAGTATTGGTAAGGCAAAAACAGGAGTGCATCTTCTGTGACTCGGACCCACTCCTGCTTTTGGCTTCCAAATCATGATCAAATCCTGATACAAAATACTGACTGTGTGATAGAGGCCTTCTGGATGCTCAAATGACAGAACCCGTTTCTTTGTTTGTTTGTTTTTAGTTATTTTTACTTTTGACAGAGCAGAAGAATGGAAAAATATACAACGATGTCAGCGCAGCCAAACAGGGACACTAGTGGCCCCAAAACAGACTGGTGAGGCAACAGCAGTGGCAGTAACAGCACAAGATAGTGGACGATGACAGTAGAGTCAGCAGGCATTTGGCATCAGGAGGGTGACATCATCAGAATAGCGGCAGCAGGACATGGGCAGAAGTAACAGGCCATTTGTCACAATGTTCTGGTGTGGCATCACACTACTGTCAGATCATTACTGTTGAATCAGGAGCCGGTGTGTGGAAATCCTGATTGATCCAGGCCTGATTCATCTTTATAAAGGTTAGTCTCAGATCCATAATGCTGTGGTCTATAGACTGCTATGAACCCATACTGTATGTCAATAGAAATAAAATAAAAATACACATTTTTTGGCATATTGCATAACAAGTGGGAGTCAAAAGTGGGAGATAAAATTAATACAATTCTAATAACTTTAACCATGGTATTATTTAAAAAATCTTCTTAATATAGATCTAGCTATTATTAAATTGACATATGGCATGCTACACTTTTAATGTTGCATGCAATGACCTGCTATGTTATTAAAGTATCATCCTATATAAATATTATGTATATTAGAATACATTACTAACGTAGGATGGTGTTTGTCAGGTTAGCGATAGCTAACTTTGTACTGTACATGACTTTATATAGTACTTAGTAGTGTTGAGCGAGCATGCTCGGCTGAATGCGCTGTTCGGCCGAGCATGCCTACGCTCGGGTCCGCTCTGTAATGTTGATTTGTACGCTAATGCGTACGAATTTGTATGCTAATGCGTATGAATTTGTATGCTAATGTGTACGCATTTTGTACGCTAATGCGTACGCATTGTGCGCTAATGCGTACAAATTCAGTTAATTAGCATACTTTTAAGAGTGAAAGGAGTAAAAGAGGAGAAGTCGCGATTCTGACCTTTTTCTATCAACCATTCTATTATCTTCCGAGCGGGGGGTGCCTGGTTTAGTCTCATTGACTAACATTATGCTTGGGTGCTCGGCCGAGCACCCGAGCATAGGAGCACAGAGGTGCTCGCTCAACACTAGTACTTAGTAATTCAATCTACATATATCTTCTTCACAATCCCTACACTGTCCCTGCAAGACCCTAAAATGACTGGCTTGTATGTCTTATTGCTCTGTCTGTTCCAGACATGGCAGACACCTACTATCAGAGGCTGAGCTCCCAATGGCGTGTCTGCTTCAGAGCTAGCTTAGACCAGGATAAACCAGCATATATTCTGTCAGGGGTCATGTAATCCTCCGTCTTCATCTTCCCTGTCCTGTTTCCCTCACTAACAGGGTTGCCAACCGTCCAGAAATTTCTGTCAGTCTATAAAAATAGGCAACTTTTTTCCTCTGTCTGTGAAAAAAATAGATGTGTCCGTGATTTTTTTGAGGTTGGAGATACTTGACTAGATAATTTTGGTGGTAATTATCATCATTTTACAGCTCACAGTAAATGTTGGTAATGAGTTCTGATCAGTACATTGAGCTACAGACATGGATTACTTATAATATTTAGCCTTCATTATGGTTTTCCAATTTGTCCATTAAAACTGTTGGCCGTCCGTGATTTTGGGATAAGTAGTCCAGAAAAAAGAAAAATTCTGGTTGGCAACCCTGCTCACTAATGCCCTGAATTTTAAATGTAAAATGGCGGGCACCATTTTGCATTATTCGGCAAAATAAAATTGCGAAATCTTCAGATTTGTTTGGAAGAAAAATTTTTGTGAAATTCATTAAAAATCTAATTTGTTTTGAATCAATTCGCTTATCTTTAGTTCTATATTATAAGATAACATAGTAAGGGGAAGTTTTATTAAGCAGTGATTTGTAATAGAACAAATATCATATTGTAATATGACGGTGTACTGTGCCAAATAACAAACTCACTACTACATCTGGTACACTGAGCCCCTCTGCATCGATACACTTGTGCATACATATCTGCATTTGAGTGACGAAGGTATTGTCTTACCTTTGTTTGGGTGAAGGGGTGTTACCACATCTTTTAGGACCCTTATACCCAACACATTTTACTAGGAGGTTTCTGCTGATGTACCTTAGAACAATGGATTCCACCACAGTATCACACTGTAAAGAAAAATAAGTGAATTCTTACAACTATGTGGAGTATTGTAGATCTGCTTAGACATGTTTAACCTGCAGATACAAAATCTTAAACTGACTGAAGATCCATGTTATCTTTGATCCATAAGTGTACTGTACACATCAGCTATAAATTATCAGAGTGGAGACCAAGTGCTGAAGATCACATAGACAACTGATTGGACAGGCTTGCAACCTTTGCTCCAACTAGTTATAAATTAGCTGATCTCATGTGAAAGCTCCTACCTCTGGATTGTGAGGAGGTATAAAAGGGACAGTGTCTCCATCCCTGGTTCCTGTGGCACTTTCTGGCACAATGGGGAAGGGCTTCTACGTAAGCAAGCTTGTGGCCTTTGTCTGCATTTTCTTTGCCATAGCTGCAGTGGCTACAATAATTGCTCTAGCAGTGGTTTATTCAAATGAGAAGTCCAACAATGATAAGGTAGAGAATGGAGGAACCACCACCGCTCCAACGAGCACCACATCAAACACCGGTACTACAACCAGGACCACACAAACGACCACCACCTCAACTATAACCTCAGTAAAACCTGCCATTACAACTCCTGCGTCCAATGAAACATGGGACCAATATCGTCTTCCGCCTCACCTAGAACCAGAACATTATGATGTTGACCTTAGACCCATTTTAACAAAAAATGACCAAGGACTCTACGTCTTTCATGGAGTCAGCAAAGCCTATTTCACGTGTAAAATAGCAACACAACATCTTATTATCCACAGTAAAAAACTTAATTATACCACAGACCCCGTACTCACCGATGACACTGGCAGAAATATCAGCTCAAGCAAACAATTTTTTGCAGAGAAGACCGATTATTTAATACTACCTCTCAATGAGCAACTGCAACCTATGAAAAAATACATACTTCACACGCAGTACATGGGAGAACTGGCAGATGATCTGGCAGGATTTTACAGAAGTGAATATGTAGAAGATGGTGTCACCAAGTAAGTAACACTCTAATAATGACAGAAATTATAGATGCTGTTATTTAATGCTAATATCTATCTATAGATCTATGTATCTATCTATCTGTATCTATCATTTAACTACTTATCTATGATACAAAATCATTTTTTGCAACCAGCAAGATCAAAAGTACATAATCACATATTCATTGTGCGCTATTTTCGCCACCCTACCAATATTAGTATAGAGTATAATACATATAGTCATATATTTTGAGGTATTACTTTACCAACAAGTTTGCATAATAATTTCACACCTCATACCAGATGTTTTTCCAGATCTGCTTTTTCTTTACCCCATTATGATAAAAATTCTGGTACATATTTTTGTAATATTCTGTTAAAGGCATACAGTTTATGGCTTAATGCATCATCTTCCAATATATCTATCTCTAGGCCAGGGATCAGCAACCTCTGGCACTCCAGCTGTTCAGAAACTACAACTCTTAGACTGCTTTATTCACTTCTATGGGAGTTAGAAGTACAGCCGAGCATGTGTGCATGCTGGGAGTTGTAGTTTTACACCAGCTGGAGTGCCACAGGTTGCTGATCCCTGCTCTAGGTCTTTGAGACTAACTTCCTTACGCTGGCCATATACATTGGATTAATTTCAGCAGGACCAGTCAATCATCCAATGAATATGGGAGTCTCCTGACTCTCTCCCAACAGCATAAGAAGTGTCAGGCATGTACTTAGTGGAGTCCAGCTGTGGCTTACTCCCCTCTCTTTTGAAAACTTACGTATACTCTGCGGAACTGAGTATGCATGTTTACAGGCTTAAGAGGAATATATGACTCCGTCCTTGCTCATAGAGTACCCTCCAAGTCACTCTAACAATTTACTAGTAATTGTGAGCGATGAAATTTCTTACCTCAGTCTCTTACACTCAGTATGATGCTACTTATTGCTTTGAAGGTGGCAGAGGGTCCTCCTAACCTGCTGGACCCTTGTGCAACTTCACAGGTTGCACATACGGAATGTCCATCCCTGCATGTGTAAGGCCCCTTTCACACGAGCGAGATTTCCGTGCGGGTGCAATGTGTTCGCATCACGCATTGCACCCGCACGGAAATCTCGCTGAATCCTGACCCATTCATTTTAATGGGGCTTCTCACATGAGCGTTTTTTTTTCACGCATCACTTCTGCGTTGCGTGAAAAACGCAGCATGTTCTATATTCTGCGTTTTTCAAGCAGCCCTGGCTCCATAGAAATGAATGGGGGTGCGTTAAAAACGCAACGCAATGCATCCGCATGCAATCCGCGCGTTTTTAACGCAACGCATCCGCAACACATCCGCAATGCATCCTGAACAAATCCGCGACGCTCGTGTGAAAGAGGCCTAAGGGGGATCGGGAGGAATAGCTATTGGCAAAGTGAGCATCTGGCCAGCTTTATTTTTTTATTAGCTTAAATTATCCATTGGCTACTTTTTTTTTAGATCAGGGAACCTTTTTTGGTCTGGGAGCCACATTGTCATACTGCATTATTTCAAGATGTCGCAATAAAAAGGTAATCGGCACTGGTTCGCATTGGCCTATTACACAGGCTGACAGGGTCGGACTGGGGTGTCTCGGGCCCACCAGTAAAATTCCCTCTGGGGGCCCACTGTAAAGCTCACTCTGGGGGCCCACATGCATATGCTACATGCCCACACTATCCAGTCTTTTATATGGACATAGACAATGTACTGCATAGCATCTTAGGCAGCCTATTTATAGGTCAGTCTACTGTGCCCTGTGTCACTTGTGTAGGAGGTGGGGGACTAGAGGCCTACCTAGCTCAGGGGCCCACCGGGGGATTCACCTGTTCCCCTGTGGGCCAGTCCGAGCCTGCAGGCTGACACAAAGTAAGTGGGGAAGAATGATCACTAACACAGCTATTCCTTCCATTCAGTTCTATTGATTATAGATAGCACAAAAAAGTGATTGCTCATTAATCGGCTGATCAGATTTTTTAACTGCTGCATGGTCCCTGAAATAGAAGATTAATACTTACCTGCTCTCCGCTGCCCTGGGCAGCATGAGACAGGAAAGTCTTCCATTTCAGGGGCCATTCTACAGGAACTTGTTAAAAATATTTTTTACCAGGAAATCTCTTTAAGTGGCGACATTTCCTTCCTGCCTCCTATTCATAAATGAGTGATTTCCTTCACTGTAAAACAGCGATATTTTTTTCCGCCTTCTGCACCCCCAGATATACTGTAGGTGCCCTGCAATAACCAGTAAGCACTTTCATAAAAAGACTGTTGGAGGACAATGAACACTTATTTTGCCCTTTTTATTTTTTTTTACTTTTATTTTTTCGTTTTTTTTTTTTCAATGTATTTTTGCCACACAATATTTGCTCCAAGAGTTCCTTGAGAACTCTGGGGGGGAAACACATTATTTTTTTTATTTTGCACATTTTCCCATTATTTTTCTTTTATTTATATTTTATTATATTTTTTATGTTACGTATATATATATATATATATACTAGCTGAAGGACCCGGTTTCGCCCGGGTATATTTAATTTATTTCATTTACTGTTTGTGTGTGTGTGTCGTTAAAAGATATCGAGAGTGACCTCTACAGTGCCCGCCCCTTTAACAGTGACCTCTACAGCAGCCCGCCCCTTTAACAGTGACCTCTACAGCGGCCAGCCTCTTTAACAGTGACCTCTACAGCAGCCTGCCCCTTTAACAGTGACCTCTACAGCAGCCCGTCCCTTTAACCATGACCTTTACAGCAGCCTGCCCCTTTAACAGTGACCTCTACAGCTGCCCGCCCCTTTAACAGTGACCTCTACAGCTGCCCGCCCCTTTAACTGTGACCTCTACAGCAGCCCGCCCCTTTAACAGTGACCTCTACAGCAGCTCGCCCCTTTAACAGTGACCTCTACAGTAGCCCGCCCCTTTAACAGTGACCTTTACAGCAGCCCGCCCCTTTAACAGTGACCTCTACAGCAGCCCACCCCTTTAACTGTGACCTCCACAGCAGCTAGAGTGGCCACTGTCTTCACCCCAGAAAGCCAGACCTCACCGGTTATTCCCCCAAACGTGAAACAGCGCCCCCAGTTCCCATGAAGACACACCACTAAACATGAGGCCACGCCCCCTGGCTCCGACACGGAGGAGAAGCTGTCTGAGTGTGAGCTACTGAAAGGGTGGACATCCCTGTGTCTGTCCAGGCACTGCGTCGGACGGAGAACAGGTAGCCAGAAAACTGGACTGTCCAGCCTAAAGCCGGACATCTGGCCACCCTAACATCAGCTTGGACCTAGGGTGGCCAGAGGTCTTGTTTTAGGCTGGACAGTCTGGCTTTCAGACCCTGTCCTCTGTCATGAGCAGGGCCTGGATGGACACAGGGATGTTCTTTTGAACAGCTCACTCTCAGCAGCAGCACTGTGCAGTCTGAGCATGAGCTGCAGGGAGAAAGTCACCCTCCCCCCACCCCTGCAGCTGACAGAAGTGATTTTTACCTATATTTTTAATCCCGGTCAAATTCGGCATGGAAGGGGCGTGGCCTGACTGAGTCAGGGGCGTAACTTAGTGGGATCTGGGGGTGGTGCTTTTAAGTCCTTCTTTTGACGGTGGCCTGAATTACAGGTCGATGCCATAGTAATTTAGGAGGAAGGTGGGTAGCAGTGGAAGAATACATCTTTTATTACTACTGAATGGTAAATATGTGAAATTTACATTATATGAGGTAATGATTGATGATGAATTAGTCTAAAACATAAGTTATAGTTATGGTAACCGGAATACCCCTTTACCATTGTCATCCACAGTGCTCTGCCTCTTTAATGCAGACCTACAGCAGTGAACTGGCTAGGTTGTCATAGAAACCTGGTGTATCGAGACTGCCTGTGAGCTTCTATTGGCTGATAAGGGTCATGTGACCAGGCTACTATTGGCTAATGCATTTTTTGGGAATATCTCAGGAACGTCCTGGAGAGCTAAAAACTGTTCCAAAACCTTCCCGGAAACCTGATGTACATGTGTGCCAAATTTTGTGATTGTAGCTGCAGCGGTGCGGATTCCTTTAGCGGACATACACACACACACACATACACTCAGCTTTATATATTAGATATATATAGATATAGATATATATATAGAGAGAGATATATATCTATATATATATATATATTTTTTTTTTATAAGCCTGTTCTGTATTGCTATATCAAATCAGAGATAATAATAATTATATACATGACATATTGAGTGAGTAGATATTTAAATATTGGATTCACACCATATATAGCATTCATTTTCTTTCTTGATTAGTAACATTTCCTACTCTTTTCAACCTCATTGTTCTAAGTCTGTCTATATGATATGTAATCAGTGTATGCAACTTGTGCAACTGTATAATCGCTGGGGCTCTAACAATGGGGCCTAATTGATGTCTTTCTCTTACAGCCATAATAAACTGCAATACATATTTATTGTATATTTTGCTAGCGATCGAGCGCTCCAGTGGTGAAGTACTGTGTTTAAAAATAATAAAAGAAAAACACCAAAAACGTTCCTATTATATGTGCTTTTAAGAAATATAAAAACAACTACACATATCTGGTATTGTTTCATCCCTAATGGATCCTAAACTATGAAATTATCACATGGTGATCGCTATAAAAAATTGAAATACCAGAATTGCTGTTTTTTTTGTTATCTTGCCTAAAAAAGTGGGAAAAAAGTGATCAAAAATGGTGCCAATAAAAACTACAATTTGTTCTGCAAAAAACAAGCCCTCTCACAGCTCAAAAAAAAAAAAGTTAAAGCTTTCAGAATATGGCAACAAAAAAACTAGTGATTTTATTGACACCTTTAGGGCAATTTTTGTATGATTGCATTTTACAATTTTGAGTATCACTTCTAAGTTCAATCAGCTGGCAGCTCATGTGAACCAAATCCTTGATCTTCCGCCCTCATAAACATATTTGATAGCTAAATTCTTATCAAACGGATAAGAATGTGGCTTGAATGAGTGTTTATGAGGTCAGGAGATTAGAGATTAGACTTCACATGAGCCGTCAGCTGAGAGAACTGAGAAGTGATACTCTGCAGATTAATTTTTAACCCTTGCATCTAAAAAATGGGTGAACATTTTTATAAAGACCAACTGAAAAAATGACTTTTAGCCTGAAATGAGTAAAATGCAGTCATAAAAAATTGCCCATAATATGTCCATAGCTTTTAAAGCGAGTCTTTCACCTGTTTTTCACCTATATAACTAAGAGCACTGCCCCACAGAAGATTGCAGACACATCCCAGACATACCTGTGTGCACTTTGTGTCTGTATTACATGCAGTGGCGTAGCGATATGGGAAGCAGGGGAAGCAATTGCTTCGGGGCCCGAGCTCAGTTGGGGCCCGGGAGCAGTAGCAGGGATGTGACCAATCAGCAGGGCAATATTTCTAATAATTTAATAGGTTTTCACTTATTTTATTTTACATTTGGTGTCTCTCCCAGTCTAGGAGGGGCGGAGCTTGGGAGGGGCAGGGGGATCGTAACGCTGCGCTTTGAAACAAGAGGGGAGAGAGGGATTCTCCTACCTCTCCTCTGCGCTGCTGCACTGTGTTATCTGATTGGTAGAGCAGCAGTTTAACGGAAGCTGCTGCTCCACCAATCATTTCAAATAATACTTCAGTAACAAACAGGGCCTGCTCCCAGACTCCCACAAGCACCATGTGCACTCTGCATGTGACCCTCTGCACTCCTGCCTGCTCGGCAGGCTGCCTCTCTTACCTGCCCCTCCACCTCCCTTGTAGTGCCAGCTAACCTCCTGCTCTGGCTGTAACAGACATCCAGGAAGCAGGAGCAACTCAGAGCAGCGCTGTCTCAGCCATCTGAGCATTGCTGCAGCCTGCCTGTCAGACAGTGCTGCAGACCTTCAGACTCACTGCCAGCCTGACCAACAGTGGTAAGTTTGTGCCCCCTGTCCTGTACTGTGTCTCCTATGCTGCACTATGTGTGCTCCCTGCCCTGTGTCCTCTATGTGGCACTGTGTATGCCCTCTGTCCTGGTCTGTACCCCCTATAATGCACTGTGCCCCCTATGCTGCACTGTGTGTGCCTCCTGTCCTGTACTGTACCCCCATGCTGTATTTTGCCCCCTGCCCTGTACTGTGCCCCCCATGACACACAGTGTGTGCCTCCTGCCCTGTACTGTACCCCCTATAATGCACTGTGACCCCTTATGCTGCACTGTGTGTGCCCCTTGCCCTGTACTGCGCCCCCTATGCTGCATTGTGCCCCATATGCTGCACTGTGTGTGCCCCCTGTACTGTGCCCCCTATGCTGTATTTTGCCGCCTGCCCTGTACTGTGCCCCCCATTCTGCACTTTGTGTGCCCCCTGTCCTGTACTGTACCCCCTATGCTGTATTTTGCCTCCTGCCCAGTACTGTGTCCCCTATGCTGCACTATGTGTGCCCCCTGTACTGTACCCTCTATGCTGTATTCTGCCCCATATGCTGCACTGTGTGCCCCTGCCTGTACTGTACCCCCATGCTGTACTGTGCCCCCTATGCTGTACTTTGCCCCCTGCCCTGTACTGTGCCCCCCATTCTGCACTTTGTGTGCCCCCTGCCCTGTACTGTACCCCCTATGCTGTATTTTGCCTCCTGCCCTGTACTGTGTCCCCCCATGACACACAGTGTGTGCCTCCTGCCCTGTACTGCGCACTCTAGGCTGTACTGTGCCCCTGCCTTGTACTGTATCACCTGCCCTGTACTGTGCCCCCTATGCTGCACTGTGCCTCTTTATGCTGCACTGTGCACCCCCCCGCCCTATACTGTGTGTGCCTCTGCCCTGTACTGTACTCCCTATGCTGTATTTTGCCCCCTGCCCTGTACTGTGCCCGCCCCATGCTGCACTGTCTGCGCCCCCTGCCCTGTAAACTCTCCCTTACATATGCACATATAGGATGCCAGGATGGAGGGGGGGGGCATACAAAATTTTGCTGTGGGGCCCAGTCAGTTCTAGCTACACCCCTAATTACAAGTCCAGAAAAAGCACTTTTATTCTGCAGGAAAATGTCTGGGATGTGTATGCAATCTTCTGTGGGGCACTGCTGTTAGTTATATAAGTGAAAAACAGGTGAAAGACTCCCTTTAAAGGGTGTTCTACGGGAATTAAGAAAATGAAAATACTTAAATATTACTTTATTATAAATATATTCCCAAATACCTTTCATTGTTTATAATGGCTCGTTTTGTCTGGGGAGAGCTCATTAGGAGAAATAAAATGGCCACCGTCCTATGAGTACACACAAAACCTGTCCTGATCACACATGAGGACAAGTTACTTTAGAGCACTGAGCTAAAGAGCAGCCTCATCCTCCTCTCTGCTTTTCTTGTCAGGGATTATGATCCCGAATACAACTGATAAGATCTTCAGCTGAATCTCTGTAGGAATGGAGTTCATGAGGAAACATGAAGTACAGACTGTGGTAATGGAGACTGCATACAAGTGCTGCTGCTCATCAGCCACATCTCCACCTCCGCTCTGTACTTCATGTCTCCTCATGAACTCCATTCCTACAGAGATTCAGCTGAAGATCTTATCAGTTGTTGAATCTGTCACCATGAATTGACTATAAGGCTACCTGCACACAGTGCCAATTATGGACATTTTTTCTGTATGAATTTTATGCGGAAATACTACACCATAATACAGTACCAGCAGGGGCGTAGCTAAAGGCTCATGGGCCCTGGTGCAAGAGTTCAGCTTGGGCCCCCCTTCTCTCAGTGCTTTGTGGCCAGGGGCAGGGAAGCACATAGCCTTCGTGCTGTCTGAGGCAAAAATTGAAAGGGCCCCCCCCATGCCAAATTTTTGACCTAACCCCTTCCCTCCAGCCAGAGGTGTAACTTGACCAGCATGCACTTTCTATAATATTAGTGTCTTCTTATGTGGCACAAGGGTCTTTGGGCCTCCTCAGCCTCCTGGGCCCAGTACCAACTGCTACCTCTGCACCCCCTCTAGCTACACCCCTGAATACCAGCAAAGTGATTGATTGACAAAGCTCAAGTACACGTTGCTATTTTTTCTTAGGTGTGGAAACTGACCTGTTGTGAGGAAATTAAAATCAGTAGCATGTGAATTCTTAGTCCGATTCCGTGCCTTCTGTAGAGTGGTCTTCCCCATAGACTTCAATGGGGTTATTAACATAACCAGAAAATCCACATTAAAAAATGCACCAACAAAAATTCAACAAATAGTGCAGATTTAGGTGTGCATTTTTGTGTGCAGTTTTGGTAAGGATTTTATGTAGATTCTCTGCTCATAAATCTGCACTGGGCGCAAGTACCCTTATTCGTAGTAATGCTGCAAATGGCCCAAGTCAACCCTCCCCCCACACTACGCATTTTACTGTGCATGCTATACAGCACATACCTCTCACATCCAGTGCCTACAGGTGATGTCTCCTCTGATGTAGATCTTCTCTATCATCATCTTGTCCATTCAGTCCGGACAACTTTTTTAAGCCGCACCTTGTCTCTGCAGAGTTTGACATACAGACATCTTAGCTTTCTCACTTTTCTATCATCATCCCCCAACCTCGAGTCCCCAGAGCGTTATCCTGCTGCTCGCTGTGCTCCCCAATACCCCCAAATACTATCCTGAAGAAAAATGAGTGCCCCCATAGTAATAGTGCTCCTCATAGTCCCACCAATAGTAATGCCCTTCTAGAATGCCCTCATTAGTAATACTGTCCCTACAGTGCCCCCAACAGTAATAATGCTCCCCAAGAATGTCCCCATTAGTAGAAGAGCTCTTCAGTATTAATAATGCCCTCACAGGGCCTCCAGTAGAAATAAGGCCCCCGTATTGTTCCCCTAGTGGTAATAAAGTTCTCTACAGGCCCATCAGTAGTAATAAGGCCTCCATAGTGCTCTTAATAGAAATAAGGCGGATCTACAAGTCACTTCTATAAAGACCCCAGTGGTAATAAGAATACTATAATGTCCCCTGGATTTAAAATGCCCCATCCCCCCAGTGTCCCCAGTATTTATATTGCCCCCTACTGTTATAATGCTCCCCTTGAAGTGCTCTCAGTATTTATAATGCACCTGCAATGCCCCCTGTAGTTATATTCCTCCTTTAGTGTCCTGAGAAATTATAATTCCTTAGCCCCTCCATCATACAGTCCCATGTAAATAACACTATTTCCCTCCCTCGGTCATAGAGTCCCATGTAAATAACATCACACCATCTCTCCAGCCCCCTCCAATATGCAGTCCCATGTAAATAACATCCCTCTCTATCTACAGCCCCCTCCAAAATACAGTCCCAAGTAAATAACATCACTTCCCTCCCTTCAGCCCTTCCAATATACAGTCCCATGTAAATAACATCATTCCTCCCACAGCTCACATCAACTTACAGTCCCGGGTAAATAAGATTACCCCCTCCCCAGCCATCTCCAACACACAGTCCAATGTAAATAATATCACCCTGCCCCAGCCACCTTAAACATGCAGCCCAATGTAAATAACATCACCCCCTCGACATTCAGTCCCATGTAAATAACATCACTCCACCCCACTCCAACATACAGCCCCATGTAAATAACATCCCTCACTTCAGCCCTAACATACAGTCCCAGTTAAATAACAAAACTCCCAGCATTCCTCTGCCTCTCACAAGAACCTATCCCTTCACTTACCTCTCCTCATGTAGCAGACATCACCACAGCTTCTTCCCCAGGACTTCTCTTTACTGCTGAGCACCGTCCTTTCCTGCTCTGGTCACATGATGGTGACATCATCGCAGGTCCTTCTCAGCCACTGCATGTAGAACTGATCACATGACTGTGATGTCATCACAGGTCTTTTAGCTCCTCCAGTGCATTAGATTCAATTGTATTGCCATCCTGAGGAAAGCAATACAGTTGTATCTATCTGGCAGGCAGTACATTCGGGCCCAGGCCCCAAATTTTTTAACTTCGCAAACGCTCCAGCTTCTGTTGTTTCCATATCAGGATTTTTAGGTTTAGTAATTATTACAGTACTTTGTATCCTAAAGGGAAATGCTTTTTAATCTAATGTAACTATTATGATTGTCTCTTCTATTTCTCATTAAATTATATTTGGTTACAGGATCATAGCCACTACGCAAATGCAGGCCCCTGATGCGAGGAAGGCATTCCCCTGTTTCGATGAGCCGGCATTAAAAGCTACTTTCAGCATCACTCTCAGACACAAACCAGACTATGTGGCATTGTCAAACATGAACATGAAAAGTAAGTAATTGTTTCCTTCTATCAGTAATATTTGAAAATCAAATAAAAACTCACCCATGCTATGTGTATTCAAGTATTTAAAAGTTATAAATGTAGCATTTAAAGTTTTAATAGCATATAACAGGGATGGCCAACCTGCGGATCTCCAGCTGTTGTAAAACTACAATTCCCACTATGCCCTGCTACATGATAGCTGTAGGTAATCTAGGCATGATGGGAGTTGTAGTTTTGTAACAGCTGGAGAGCCGCAGGTTGGCCATCCCTGACAGAATTACTTAAAAAGTAAGTGAATCCTTTGCAATTGCCTGGATTTCCACATTAAGGCCACGTATCGCTGCCCTTCTATTCTTCTGTATAATGTTTTGATACACTTTAGAACTAATTTTTCCTTGAAATAATTGCAAAGAATTCAGGCCCTTATTCAGCAAAGCAGTCCCAAACCATGATGCTCCCTCCATCATGCTCACAGTTGAGATGAAGTTTTGATGTTGCTGTGGAGTGTTCGGTTTCCTCCTGCCTGTTTGCTCTAGGGAAACAGAATTGGGGTTAACGATCCTGGTCAGTTAGGTGTGGAATGTAGGTCTGCCCCTAGCTCAATTAGACAGTAGTAAGTCTATTGCTAGCAAAGGAAGTGAGAGCTGTGTCATGTGCTCCAATCCTCACAGGACTAGGCCAAAAGTCCAGAGAATCAACATCTCTGAGGATTATTTAGTGAGAGCAAGCCATCTCCCGAAAGAGAGATAGAGAAAGAACCAAGGTCCAGAAACTGCATGTCCGAGCACTGGAATCATTCACTAAGGCATTTGCTATGAGAGAAACATTACTAATACACCCTTCACCTTTAGACACGACCTAGGCAACCATATCTTAATCCTGTGCCCCTCATCTGGGAATTACAGCTATTATTGCAAGATACAGATGTAGCAGCGCTAGCGATCACAGGAGAATCGCGTGAGCGCAGAAAAATATCGTAAATAGAGTACGCATCTGATGATTTGTATGCTAATGCTACGCATTGTATGCTAATGCATACGAATTTGTATGTTAATGCTATGATTTGTATTCTAATACGTACGCATTTGTATGCTAATGCTATGCATTTGTATGCTAATGCTATGCATTGTACGCTAATGTGTACAAATTCATCTAATTAGCGTACTTTTACTGCGAGTGAAAGGAGTGAAAGTTCTAGCGCTAGCGCTGTTACATCTGTATACCGCTATCTGAGATATTTGCTCTGTGAATCATTTGGAACTGTGTTTTTTTTACATTATATATACTACAACTCCTATTCTGCACTTAAGTACAACTCGCCTAGTTACTGACTCTACTGTAGTATCATATGCCAGCCACTGCACCTACATCTCCTGCCTTACACCCACACCAAACTCATAACAACAAGGGCACCCCAACTACTATCAGGAAGGGTGTGCTCCAAAGTAAGAAAGGGTGTGCCCGTGTATCACTGCCCTCGCCCTAGGGAGCATTGGTGTGAGGATTGGCTCTGAAAATTATCATAGCAGCAATCCTCCACACCAGCTCCTCCCAGCAATGTGAACAAGCCCTAAACTATATGAGAAAGTACCAGTATATTGTTGAGAGATAAGGGGAAGTAAATATACATTTTTAAGATATTAATAAGTGGAGCAGTCTTGGTTCAAGTGGCTACTGACCCAAAGGTTCAGGAGATGCCAATGCAGGGCACCGAGACTCAAGCAACAACCGTCGACAGGGACAGTCCGAGGTCAGGGCAGGCAGAGAATGTGCAATCCGATAAACAGGCCAAGGTTGGGACAAGCAGCTCAGGGTCAGAACAGAGAACAGGCACAGACCAGGTACACTGAACAGGTAAACGAACACGGCACACCTTAGCAGGAAAATACCAAACTAGAACCTATTGAATATAATTGTACAATAAAGTATATATACCAAACTTATACACAATTACACATGGTTCTGTGTTGCATTTATTCAATCTCTTTTATACCATTTGGCAAAATTGTTCTTGTTTAAGATGTAACTACTGAACAATGGAATAATGAAGCTTGGAATATCACAACATTTGAGACTTCTCCAAAGATGTCGACATATCTGGTGGCCTTTATAGTTTCTCAGTTTCGATCTGTTGGCGATAACAGGGTGAGTATCTACAGTATTTTTGCAAAAAAACAACAAAACATGCATTTTACATACATCAATTTATCATGCATATAGTCATATACACAGAGGAGGAGATTTATCAATACTGGTGTAAAGGAAAACTGGTTTAGTTGCCCATAGCAACCAATCAGATTTCACCTTTCATTTTCCAAAGTAGCTCTGAAAAATGAAAGGTGAAATCGGATTGTTCGCTTTACACCAGTGTTGATATGTCTCCCCCATATTCCATGTGTGATGTTTTCTTTCTTTTCACATCTAAAGCTCTGGATTCTCTGGATCCTGGTTACCAGAGAGTAGTGCATTGTAGAAACACCGCTGATTGGCTGGGTCTACACTGCCCTATTATTGGGAACATATATTACTACGAACTTTCAGTACCGATAATCTGCCCTTGTAAATGTGCCGTCAATCACCCAATAAACAAGCAAAATGCTTGTTGAAATAGTTGTTGTGCGGCACATTAAATAATCGTTTCTGGGCAGCAGATCGTGCTGTGTGAACAGGGATCTGCTGACCAAAAACAGTGATTCTATACAGGGATGCGTGATAGCAGTAATCATCTCTCGCCTCAATACAGAGGATGTGATTGCTGCATATAAATGTAGCTCTTCAACTCCACTGACGAGCAGGCAATTATTGGGAAGGAAAACTTCCTTCCCAATAATGTTCTGCTTGGCCACTGCTTGTAAATGCAGCATAATGCACAGGAAAGCTTCTCTTTTAGTAGATACTAAGTAACTGAGACTCTTTCAGACTCTGAAAACCACAACCTCTGTATGCCTCCATATGAGATAAGAGACAGAATATGGAGGTGCAGCAGATGGCTCATGCACCTCTAAGGCAATCCTGTTAAATGTTTATACAGAAAGGAGCCGAATGTGGCCATCTGCATGAACTTACAACTCTGTCGCCAGGTAATTGGACTAACACTTACACTTTTTGAAACCATTTTGTGTTTCCAAGGGCATTCAAAAGAATTGTAATGTATATTAATTAAAGAACACAAAATACTTGGAATTCAGCACAAAAATGGTGAGGTATTTGATCTTTGATGTTAATATTTTCATTTAAACTCCAAGCTTGTAGATGCATGTACACAAATACAGCAATACATCTTTTGAAGCTACTGACTATATACTGTACTATACACTAATGGAAATGGCATATTTTACTCTAGTGTCCCAGGCAAGTGATGACTAATTTCCATTAATTGATAGTAAAATTATTGCTGGATAAGGGTACGGCTACTTGGTAAGGTTTCCTGATGCAGATTTGGAAGCCAAAGCCAGGGGTGGATTCATAAGAGAGGAGAAGACATATCCGTTATTTAACCCTTCTCTCCACTTAAGATTCATATTGTATGACCACCTTACCGTGTGGTCATACATCGCTCTAGAAAAATACATAGTCAATAAAATGTAGTATATTTAGTTTAGATTTAGTATATATTTAGGATATTTACCACTGCATCATAACAATATACAGGTTAAAATCTGGGGCCGTCAAAAAGCAATTGAGGATGAGAAGCAAGGAGAGTATGCACTGAATGTTACAAGGCCAATACTGGAGTTTTTTGAAAACTATTACGGTGTTCCTTACCCGCTGCCAAAATCAGGTATGTGTACCGAATATATTGCACTTGTGTCCATTGTTGGCTTGTAAATAAACTAATTTCAATGTTATATTTTTTGAAGGGGGTATATAAAAGGCACTCACATTAAAAAATCTCTCTCTTTAAAGTGTTCTTCAAGGAAAAAAGTGAAAATGTTAAAAAAAAAATACTCACAACAATTTTACACATGCAGACAAAAATGAATAATTACATAAGTAAATTGCAGTGTGTGCAGTAGCTATATATACAAAAATACCATATGAAGCCAGAATGCAAAGTGCTGTCACCCCTGACGAAGCCATACCGGTGAAACACGTCAGGTGAGTGGGGTTCTATCCTGCAGACCACTTTTGGTTAACCTCTTCACTTCTTCCAGTGGTATGTGTATTATGGAATTCTTTGGACCCCATATGAGCTTTTCTCTGTAGACCAGTTTGGTCACTCGATTGTGCATTTATTTTATTGTGCTCTGTGGAACCTGTCTTCTATTTGGAGTAGCAGTATATATTTTATTCAGCCATTCTGGCTTATTTAATTATTCATTTTTGTCTGCATGTGTAGATCCCCCACAAGTGGGGCGATTGCCTGTTTTTAAACTTTTTTTTCTCTCCAATATGTGGATTCCTACTTTTTAATGTAATTTTATGGAATTAATAAAGATTTGTAATTTTTTTGCGCTAGTTATTTGGTTGTTCATTTTTGGGCGTTGCACAACTCACTTTGTAGGTTTCTAAAATTCTGTAGAATGTAAATTCACCCTCACAGCCAGACCCCAGGTGAGAAGGAAAGGGGCACGGTTGATCTCCCATAGTTCTTAAAGGGGTTCTCCAAGTTATATTTAATGATGACCTATCCTCAGGATAGTATCCAAAAAACGGTTGACGGCAGCACGTTTTTTGGATACTATACTGGTGAGCTAGATGGATCGGTGGTCTAGGACAGGCTGTTGCATTCCGTGGCTGGTCTAAAAAGGTATCCGGTGCTGCTTTCAATAACTGTTTTATGCTATCCTGAGGATAGGTCATCAATATCAGATCGGCGGGGGTCCAACACCCGGCACCCCCGCCGATCAGCTTTGAAGCGGAGGCGTGCGCCGTACCAGCGCTGCCTCCTCTTCATTGTTTACACGCTAGCCATAACATGGGTAGCAGTGAGTAGGTGTAATTACACCTAACCGCCCCATTAATTTCAATGGGAAGGATTGCTCCTATACAAGTCTATGGGAACGAACCTTCCCATTGAAATGAATGGGGCGGTTAAGTGTAATTACACCTACTCACTACTACCCCTGTTACGGCTAGCGTGTAAACAATGAAGAGGAGGCAGCGCTGGTACGGCGCGCGCCTCCTATTCAAACAGCTGATCGGCAGGGGTGCCGGATGTCATCAATAAATTTAACTTGGAGAACCTCTTTAATTTTAATTGTAATATGAGAAACATTTGAACAAAAAAATAAAGCGGATATTGCTTATGTGAAATTGCCAAGATTTTTGTGTTTATTTTTTATGTTATGTGTGCCTTAAAAATGAAAGAGTACACATTACATCTCTTCCTAGTCTAAAGCTGTGGATGTTAACAGATATGATGCAAAATGTGCGCTTTAACAGTTAGGTGTCTCCTCTAGACCAGATAGCTCTCCCAGACTTCAGCGCAGGAGCCATGGAGAACTGGGGACTTGTGACGTACAGAGAGACTGCCCTCCTTTATGACACTAAGGAATCTTCCATTGGCAACAAGGAGAGAGTGGTCACAGTCATAGCTCATGAGCTCGCACATCAGGTTGGTTATCTTTCTTTTATACCCTTTTTGATATGATTTGCTACATGTCAAACCATAAACTAAGAGAATGATCTTACCAAAGAATAACCAGCAATCAATGTTTTAAAAACTAAACAGAGAAAAAGGTTCAGACAATTTGACTTAGGCCTCATGCACATGAAAGTATTTTTGGTCTGTATTGGATCCTATTTTTTCTTCCCATTAAAGGGACCTGCTGTTTAAATCACTTTTTATGTTTAACATATTTTTTAATAATTTTTGATTATGTTATTTTTAATTTTCCATGTCACGTTTTATATTTAAACTAAAACAAAAAATCCTGCAGTTTTTGCTCTGGCCACTGTGTCTAATAATTGGCACCACTTCTTGGTTTGTACAGATCACTTTACTTCAGTTAACTCATTCTAATCCTGCCTGTAATGATATCACTAGGGATGAGCGAATCAACTTCGGATGAAACATCCAAAGTCGATTCGCATAAAACTTTGTTCTAAAACTGTACGAGCCAGAGCTGTACCTTGGAAATGAACCCACGTTCGGGAAATGTTTTTTTACAGTAGAAATGAATTTATGGAGGTATTACATTGAAGTGTCGCGAGACTTTGCAAAGTAACAACTTCGGCTAATTGGAGCCAATACATTCTAATACTGTACGGAGCTCCAGTACTTTGCACAGGTCACAGAACATGCCCAGAAAACTCTCCCATAGAAGACAATGAGGTCTCCTCCTGACCGTCATGTCTATGGACCATGGGGCTGCCGTAAAGCAATTTTTTTAATGCTTTGTAAATGCTGTTCAGAACTGCTCAGGCAAGATGGCTGCCCTCACAATCATGTTCAGGAAATAGAATTTAAAAAATCTACAATCAGAAAATAACAACAGATTAGAAAAAGATGATTTGTGTTACTAACTAGCTTTAAAGGGTTATTCTCATTTTAGACAATGGGGGCATATCGCTAGGATATGCCCCCATTGTCTTATAGGTGCGGGTCCCACCGCTGGGACCCGCACCTATTTCCAGAACGGAGCCCCCGAACTGAATGAGGGCGCACTGCGCATGCGCAGCCGCCCTCCATTCATTTCTATGGGGCCGCCGAAAATAGCCGAGCGCTGGCTCGGCTACTTCCGTCGGCTCCATAGAAATGAAGCCGGCATGCACGGCCCGGCTCCCATTCATTTCTATGAGCGGCGCGGGGAGCTGCGCCTGGTGGTGGCCGGACCCCCGGAAACCTGGGGTCCTCCAGGCGCAGCGCTCCCCGCTCCGTTCTGGATATAGGTGAGGGTCCCAGCGGTGGGACCCGCACCTATAAGACAATGGGGGCATATCCTAGCGATATGCCCCCATTGTCTAAGATGAGAATACCCCTTTAACTGACAGATAAAATTTTTGGTGACACATTTCCTTTCATTTCTATGGGTCTGCAAAAAAAAAAATGGTCCACACAAAGATGTCATCTATGTGCTGTCTGCATCCGTGCGTCTGCATCTGTGTTGCAAATTATAGAACCTGTCCTATTCTTGTCCATTTTGTGGACAAGAATAGATTTTGTCACAATGGGTCCCATTCAGGATGTACACAGACCACATCCATATTTTGCAGATCTGTGTTTGCGGACTGCAAACCGGATACGGTCATGTGCAGGCGGCCTTAAAGTTAAGTACAGTGGGGAAAAAAAGTATTTAGTCAGTCACCAATTGTGCAAGTTCTCCCACTTAAAAAGATGACAGAGGCCTGTAATTGACATATGTAGACCTCAACTATGAGAGACAAAATGACAAAACAAATCCAGAAAATCACATTGTCTGATTTTTAAAGAATTTATTTCCAAATTATGGTGGAAAATAAGTACGGTATTTGGTCACCTACAAACAAGCAAGATTTCTGGCTCTCACAGACCTGTAACTTCTACTTTAAGAGGCTCCTTTGTCCTCCACTCATTACCTGTAGTAATGGCACCTGTTTGAACTTTTTATCAGTATAAAAGACACCTGTCCACAACCTCAAACAGTCACACTCCAAACTCCACTATGGTGAACACCAAAAAGCTGTCCAAAGACACCAGAAACAAAATTGTAGACCTGCACCAGGCTGGGAAGACTGAATCTGCAATAGGCAAGCAGCTTGGTGTGAAGAAATCAACTGTGGGAGCAATAATTAGAAAATGGAAGACATACAAGACCACTGATAATCTTCCTCGATCAGGGGCTCCACGCAAGATCTCACCCCATGGGGTCAAAATGATCACAAGAACTGTGAGCAAAAATCTAGTGAATGACCTGCAGACAGCTGGGACTAATGTAACAAAGGCTACCGTCAGTAACACCCTACGCCGCCAGGGACTCAGATCCTGCAGTGCCAGACATGTCCCCCTGCTTAAGCCAGTATATATCCGGGCCCGTCTGAAGTTTGCTAGAGAGCATTTGGGTGTTCCAGAAGAGTATTGGGAGAATGTCATATGGTCAGATGAAACCAAAGTAGAACTGTTTGGTAGAAACATAACTCGTCATGTTTGGAGGAGAGTGAATGCTGAGTTGCATCCAAAGAACACCATGCCTACTGTGAAGGATGGGGGTGGTAACATCATGCTTTGGGGCTGTTTCTTTGCAAAGGGACCAGGATGACTGATCCGTGTACATGAAAGAATGAATGGGGCCATGTATTGTGAGATTTTGAGTGCAAAACTCCTTCCATCAACAAGGGCATTGAAGATGAAACGTGACTTGGTCTTTCAGCATGACAATGATCCCAAGCACACCGCCAGGCAACGAAAGAGTGGATTCGTAAGAAGCATTTCAAGGTCCTGGAGTGGCCTAGCCAGTCTCCAGATCTCAACCCCATAGAAAACCTTTGGAGGTAGTTGAAAGTTCGTGTTGCCCAGCGACAGCCCCAAAACATCACTGCTCTAGAGGAGATCTGCATGGAGGCCAACATACCAGCAACAGTGTGTGAAAACCTTGTGAAGACTTACAGAAAACGTTTGACCTTTGTCATTGCCAACAAAGGATATATAACAAAGTATTGAGACGAACTTTTGTTATTGACCAAATACTTATTTTCCACCATAATTTGGAAATAAATTCTTTAAAAATCAGACAATGTGATTTTCTGGATTTGTTTTCTCATTTCGTCTCTCATAGTTGAGGTCTACCTATGATGTCAATTACAGGCCTCTCTCATCTTTTTAAGTGGGAGAACTTGCACAATTGGTGGCTGACTAAATACTTTTTTCCCCACTGTATTATGATGATTCTAAGCTGTCTGCAGCATGTTTGAAAAGTGTTAACCTGGGTGACTACATTAGAGATTACAGGCTTCAACTATAAAATTCTATGTACGGTATGTAAACATCAGTCCACAATGAAAGTCAGCTAAACACGGCGCATTTTAAGCTGAATACATTTATACCCATGCTAATGAAATCTTTTCTTTCCTGTAGTGGTTTGGGAATCTTGTAACAATTCGATGGTGGAATGATCTGTGGTTGAATGAAGGTTTTGCCACTTATGTTGAATATTTGGGAGCTGACTATGCAGAGCCCACCTGGAACATAGTAAGTTTAAATGTTCTTGTAAAGTAACATAACATATCTGAATGCAAGATGATAGTTAATGGAGACAAGATAATTTAAATAGTTGTCCAATACACATGTATCACTGATCAAGTGGAGCCCCAATGCTGGGACCCACACTACTCACATAGACTTAGTAGTGCACATGTTTGACCACCTCTCTATTCAAACTTAGTATACGTTCACATCTCTAGGTGTACACCAGTACTCTGTTCTGGCAGAAGAACCGACCACCAGGGTACACCGTATATGGCATAGCTGCACCCTGCCAAGTACCGTCAAATACCCATAGACTTTTATGGGATCCGATGGGGATTCAGCAGGTTTCTGGCATAAATTCCATCCTTCTGTAGGAGAAATGCTGCTGCATGCAGATCCTAACAGAAACACATTATAGTTAATGGGATCAGGCAATGACCGGCTATGCCAGATATGTTTTACTCAATAGTCTATTCCTTTTGCTGGAACATTGTACCAGAGTAAACATCTGTAAATGTAAATGTAGTCTTACTGCAGTCATGTAGTGAAGGGGAAATGGGAGCTTGGGACCCCCACTCTAGTTACTGATAAAGGAGTCCCTTCAAAGAGGTCCCCAGATATCAGAGATTTATCACCTATCATGTGATAAAAGTTGATTGTGGGGAAACTGAAATAAAGTTTATTGATTTTGTGAATATTCCCTTCATACTGTATACATTGTGGGTGCTCTCTACTTACATGCAAAGGCTTATACAGCATGTACAACATAAACTAGCATACCGGTATACAGGGAGGTAGATCTGTGTAACAATTATATTTCCAATAAACATCATCATACTGTTTTCTTATATAGTTGAGTGCATTTCGAGGCTGCATGATTCTGCATCCCTTATAGCTATGCACAAGTTTATCAAGTGAATACATAGTATATAAGTAGCCCTGCAACTGCTGTAGAGCCCTTTGAAATAAAGGGGGGGATTTTTTTATGAGGGGAATACATGAAGTCAGTTTTTCTTGAATCTACTATATGGTGTACTTTATGTCACATTTATCTAATGCCTCATGTTGTTTGATAAATTTGTCTTATCCTTAAACCTAACTCTTCTGTCTAGAAAAGCTACTGGAATGAGTGGTGTAAAATTGCAAAAAGTTGCAAAATTTTTATGCAAGTGAAACTTTTTCAAGCCAGAATTCTGCAGTAAAGGCATGATAAATCAAGGCCAAAGTGTCCATTCCTGGTTAGTCCCAGCCCCTTTGATACTAGTTGGCAAGAACATGTGCATGAGGAACTTCGCTGCTATCACATGTGAATAGGGAACTGGTTCAGAGTCTTCAAGGGTTCAAGGGAGAGAAGAAAATCAAAAGAAAAGACCCTTCTGGCCCGCGTGTGAAAACCAGGCACAATAATGGGCTGGGACCAGCCCAATGGGCTGGGTGTCCCCTTTTATCTATGCCACTAGCTACAGATGTGTATTTCCTTACTTCTTGGTAAATTTGTTAAATCTTTCCAACAAGATACAGTACACAATATAAAAAACTAACTATAAGGCTTTTGTCTGAAACAACAATGTATACTTGAACTGCAATCCCTACACACAACCACACAGACACCAATGGAAAAGATTTCTTTGCTATTTTAGAAATAGATAGAATTTTGGCAAAACTAATTTCCGTTACTCATGAATTTTGTTTTTTGACAATTACAGAAAGACCTGATAGTGCTTAATGATCTGCACAGAGTGATGGGTGTCGATGCTTTAGCCTCTTCTCATCCACTCACTTCAAAGGAAGAAGATGTGAATACACCACAAGAAATTAGCGCACTTTTTGATTCCATCACTTATAGTAAGGTAAACTGTTCAATATATATATGTTCTGCCTAATAGAGCTGCTAAATCCAGAACACTTGTCATCATTGAAGTAATAAATTGTAACCCCCCCCCTCATCACTTTTGCTTCCATCCAAAAATCAAAGAAAACCCCCTTGTTCTCTACCCATTTCTACCAACTTTCATTGCCCCAGTCACTTTTCACCAGTAGACACAGTAGGTCCCATTTCTTCTATAGCCCTAAATACTGTCTTTTCCCCAGCAGGTTCTACAGGCCCCCACCGCCTCCTAACTTTTATCACAGTAGACTTTTTCTTTCTTCTCCCCCTACTTGCAGGATGATTCCTTTTCTCATATCCATGTATAGTCACAGCAGAAACTCCCCATGCTCTTTTATCTATAGTTACAGCAACCCTAGTAGTCACAGTAGGTCTCCCATTTATCCCTTTATAATCTCCTCCCACACTCTGCCACAATGTCCCCTTTGTTGGCAGGAAGCAACATGAAATCAGCCTATTCCCGGTTACTGCTGCCTGTGACAGTCTGACATCCATTCACTATATACAGAAGGAAGCTGGATCTTTATTGATCAGCGCTAATTTTTTAGACAAGTATCATACACACAGTAGATAACTCTAACCCATTATGAAGCACACTGAAGAGGAAATGACTGTCTAAGGTAATCATCTTTTCATGACTCTTGCATTCATTCTAGGGTGGAGTCGTTATTCGGATGTTGTCCTCATTTCTCACTGAACAACTTTTTGTAAAGGGACTGAATGTAAGTACCGCCTGCTTGTCAAATTAATTTGCAATGGGTTTGCTGTAGCTTCATTTATAAATCAAATCACACCTAGCAAGCAACCAAGGACATATGTATGGTATGTATGTATGTATGTATGTAGTATGCATGCACAGAGGCCACTTTTTGGGCCCACCAAATGAGGTTTTTGCTCCATTATCACAGGACAAAATGTAAACTTTATTCAATTATTTCATGCTATGTTTTCAAGCAAATCTTGAAAAAAAATCACAATAGGTAGGGTGTGGGGAGAGAGAGTGGGGTGCAGGGGACAGAATTAAAGTGTAACTGTCATTTTGTTTTTGTAATGTGTAGGGCAGTGATACTGACCATTTTTGTAATAAACTTTAATTACTGAAATCAAACATTTCTATTAAAAAATAGCTCTTAAGTGGCCCATTTTGAGCCTTAGCAACGCTCCTCTGTTTTCTGTTTACATAACAGTCAGTGCAGTGGCGTAACTACAACTAACTGGGCCCCACAGCAAATTATTGAATGGGGCCCTCCCAGAAATGTCCTCGCAACCCCGAACTCACATGCAACCCTCACTCTTGTGGCTAGTCAAGATTGAGCTCTCCCAGACAAGGCCTGACAGCCGCTCCATCCGCTTTCTATAGTGTCACTGTATATAATGTCATTGTATAATACTGTTGAGGGGGGCCTGACAATAAAATCTTTTAGTCTCCCTCCTGAGGGGGCCCCTTGTGGGTCTGGGCCCCAAAGCAGCTGCTTCCCCTGCTTCCCCTATTGCTACGCCCCTGAGTCAGTGTTAGCAAGTCTCCACAGTTATGTAAACAGAAGACAGAGGAGTGTTGCTAAGGCTCAAAATGGGACACCTTAGAGCTATTTTTCTAAGAGAAATGTATGATTTCAGTAATTAAAGTATATTACAAAAATGGTCAGTACCACTGCCCCTACACATTACAGAAAAAACCTGACAGTTGTACAATTTAAGACTGAAATAAGCTTTTCATGTAACCTGATATCTGTGATGGTTGTGTGGGCCTCCATTCCAAGTTATACTATGAAGATCACTATATGTATTTTGATCTTCACAATTTCTGAAGATCTTTTCTAGAGGCTTTCCTTCTTACGATAGTAATCTATAATGCATGTAGATCATAGAATACTTATAAGAAAAAACTGCCAAAAATAATCAGGGCAAGCAGAAGAGGCTAAAGGGAAGAATATGCAGTAGATGTATCTCATGAATCAGTTTGACCATAATGTTCTAAGTAAAAGTACTATTTAACTTAATAACATTATTTTTGTGCTCAGCTTCACAATGCCTGTTAAATGGCAAAATAGGACTCAATTTTCCCAATGACAGGATCAAAGCAATTTAGAAAAGTCTATTATCTTAACTAATCTGCATTTACCCACCGGAAAATACAAAACATCAACCTACCTAGTTAATTTCTCATTTGCCTATATTGTAGAGGAAACATACGCTACACAGCCATTGTTCAAAAGAAGGAAATGTGTTAAAATGTGCAAAAACCATAAATAAATCTAAATAAAATGTTTGTAAACGACAAGGGCTGATGCACATTGCCATGTCTGCACCACTCAGATCTGTAATAACACACACAAAGAACTCTATGGACCCATATTGTACACAGGGGTGAACTGGTCATAGAACCTATTGAAATTACCCAGTGGGAGGGCTAAGCTCTCCTCATGGTCACCGATTGGGTACATAGAGATCTGATGCTCTCAACATTAAAGGGAGTCTGTCACCTGTTTTTCACCAATATAACTAAGAGCACTGCCCCACAGAAGATTGTAGACACATCCCAGACATACCTGTGTGCACTGTGTGTTTGTATTACATGTCCAGGAGAAGCACTTTTATTCTGCAGGAAAACAGCTCCCAAGTGCCTGGCTCTGCTGCTGCAAGTGCCCAAAGCAAACCAGACTGAAGAGGGGAGAGCTGTTTTAGCTGCTCATATCTTGGGATTGGTAGCAGATAGAAAATGGTTCTGACCTTCTTTGAAAGCTGGCATTCCAAGCTTTCAAATGATACCAAAATCACAGCATTATATCCAGTATATCAGAAGATATACTGTAGCTGTTAGAAATCGAGTCGGGAGAGAAAGCTGTTTTTAGTTTAACTTTTAGCTGGGCACTTAGGAGCTGTTTTCCTGCAGAATAAAAGTGTTTTTTCTGAACATGGAATACAGACACAAAGTGCACACAGGTGTGTCTGGGGTATGTGTGCAATCGTCTGTGGGGCACTGCTGTTATTTTATATAGGTTAAAAACAGGTGAAAGACTCCCTTTAATTAATGCTAAGAGCATCTGTTACTTATGCACCTGGCTGGCAGAAGAAAGCGTCCTCCTGCATTCAACAGTATTGCCGTCCTCTGGATGGCGATAGAGTTCAATACTGCATAGGGTGGTAGTATTTTGTGCTGCACTGTGTATTTGGTTCTGCTGGGGCAGCATTTTTGCACTACAGTGTTGCTGGCCCTGTCTACTTATATTGGCCCTGCCTTATGTAAATGTTGACCCGCCTGCAATATGGGGCCACTTTTAGGCTTTTTTTCCAGGACCACTATAAATTCCTATTCCTCCCTGACTGTACCTGTGTATTTCTCCAGCTTTGCCGTGTGCAGGAAACCTTATTATTCAGCGGTCAATGTTAACTTTCTTTTCACCTTTTTCCTAGGCCTATCTTAAAGAATTTGAGTATCAAAATACAGTGTATAATAATCTGTGGAATTCCTTACAAGAAGTAAGTTCAGATAAATGGTCTACCCTCTCAGATAGATTGTAAAGCCTATGTGTTCATTCAAAAATAAAGAACTTTTCAACAGGATTGCATTAACTGACTGCACTTGGTTTTGAAATAAGGATTTTAGATTTTAAAGAATCATCCAGCCTAATAAAAAAAAAACTTGTACAGCTGTCACCTGGCCGCAATGACCAGGATCATAAATAAGTCCGATCTTGGCTATGCTGCAATCAATATTTTAACAGAAAAAATATATAAATAAAACACACTGATTTGTCATTTTCTGGTCACCTTGCCTCCCCCCAAAAAATTGAACCGAAAAATAATTTTAAAAAAATCCTATATTCTCCAAAGTGACACCAATAAAAACTATAGATCTTCCCACAAAAAACAAACCACACAAAGCTCTGCAGATGGAAATATAAATTATGGCTGTCAGGATATGCATTTTTTTATTTTTTAAAAGTAGTAAAACCAAATAAAAACTATAGAAACTTGGTAATACTCTAGTTGTACCCACTCACATGCAGTCATCATGTCAGTGAAAGTAGTAAGAATAAAAGTAAGAATAAAAGTAGTAAGAATAAAATCCCCAAAAAAACAGTTTTCACCATTTTTGAATGCAAGATATGGTAAATGAAATGGTGACATTAAAAAATGCAACTTCTCCCACAAAAATAAGCCCTCATAAGGCTATGTCAATGAAAAGACAAAAAAAGCTTGAGCTCCCGAAAGGTGGGGCATAAAAAAATGAAAACGCAAACATGAAGTTTGGCCTAGTCCTTAAGGGGTTAAAGGGATTGTCTCACAAAGACAACACCTTCGCATTTGTAATAGAATGCAGCCTATGATCAGTTGATTAATGTGGGTGTGGCTTTGCTAAGCACCGGACACGACGTCTAGACATACACAGCTGGGGTAGATATGTATTTAAATGAATGTCTCACCAAGTAATAGATGGATGGGCAGGGACTGTCAGAGTAAGAACCCTCTATGATATCCATACTCTCTAACATGGAATATGAAAAGGCATTATTGTTGGGTTGCCATAAACTACTTTTCACTCTAAAGTTTTGTTGGGGTGAAGATTCAGTTAGATTAGAAACTCGTCGGTCACTCACTCCAAATTATTCAAGCATGTGCTAGCATACTAAGAAAGAGTCTGACACGCTGTTCAGTTTCAATCTCAGCTCATGCGTAGTGCACCCAGTGGCAGCATGGCAAGAAGTTCTGTGCTTTATTCACAGCGTAGGCACTTATGTACAGGAAAGGAAGGCACGGTTAGTGGGCAGGCATTAAGCATATATGTCTTGCATCCAGTAGAGCTGGCATTCTCTGATTGGTTCTTTAGGTGCATGATTCTTCCGTGTCCCAAGCCCATGCAGGCTGCATAATCGGGGCATGTCCCAACCCTCACTCAGGTTTCGTTTCTGGTGAATTGAAACTTGGGTCCTTGCAAGTCACATGGTGCAGATTGCATCAGCTTCTAATCTTAGAGTACATGTCTACGTTTTCATTGTAGCAACATGGAGTATAAAGGAAAATATAATTTGCATATAAAAACATTACAGCTTGACCTCACAGTTTTTCCTTCAATTATTCTTGCTCCCCATTCCAATTTGGATATTTTTTCCAAATTTACCTCATTTACAGTTTTCTCTTATCTCCCATGCTTGAATCCTTACTCCTGGTTTGTCATGGTCCTGTTGTCCCATCATGCCTTAGGGCACTGAGATGTGTCCTGACATCAGTAATCATGTGACACCAACCACGCCCCTTGTTCTTACCAATGACGCTTCCTACGTCCTACATTATCAGGCTCCAGGGCAGGACGTTACCGCCAGCAACTGAAAATTGAAACTGATTTGCCTCAGGGTCAATGATAAACTAATAACTTTAGAATAAGGCAGTTTTGATAAATGGTAGCATTTGAAGAAAGTGATATAACAGTGATATCTGTTGGGAAGGATACTTTATATTAGTGGCACAACCCCTTTAACTGTATGCACACAACTATCCCCATGCTTTGAGTCCCTGTGAGAAAACATTGCAAATGTTTGTCATTGTCATTGATCTGTACTTTACAGGAGACTTTCCTGGTCTGTCGAGATCTGAGAGATCTTCAGTTCAGTAGACTCCTGGGTAATCAAGGAGAGTAGACCGGGATCACTTGATAACAATAAATACATACAGTACCTATGTACTCATTAGCTGCGTAATAAAAAAGTAAAGTAGTGGCACAGACATTCTGTTGGTTGTATATTACATGAATAGACTGAAACACATAAGCCAATGGACTAACAATGCCAAGCATACACATGGAACGGAAATGTTGGTGGTTGTTCCTTTTAATTTCAATGTTATTTTGCTTTGTTTTCATTCTAGGCCTATAACAATGAAACTAGTCCAGTTTACCTTCCAGATTCAATTGAGAAGATCATGAACACTTGGGTCTTGCAGATGGGTTTCCCAGTGGTGACAATAAATACAGTAGATGGCTCTTTAACCCAGAAACATTTTCTTTTGGATCCTACCTCAACAGTGTCTCGTGCATCAGAATTTAAGTAAGTTGAGAGTTTAAACAATTTTTTTTCTAAGGAAAGTGGCTTTTATTAGTGAATTGAGAATTGGGAACTTGTGAATATCTAAGCAAATAACATTTTTGCATCATTTAGTAGTTGAAGCTGTTGGATGAAGTGGCCACGTTGTGGATATACTGTATGTGGATGCTGTATGGAAAGGGGGACTTGTACAGCGTGAACTGAGGTTGCAATAATTGCATAGAGATAAAAAGGAAAAAGGAAAAAAAATAAGAGAGAATCATTAAAAAAACAACAACAACATTGTAATCCCATAGCAGGTGTGTGCCAGTATTGTGGCCTGTAAACAACAGGTGTGCAATATATAGGCATCGGCCTGTATAAGCAAAGTGTACATTTATTGTACCCTAGACAGGTTTGCAAACATCAAGTACACATTCTGTATCAATTGTCTATTTTCAAGATCTTGACTTGTAGTTATATATACATATATTAATGTGCCACAAACAGGAAGTTAATATCACCAACCATTCCCATTTTATTTAGGTGTATCCATATAAATGGCCCACCCTGTACATTTTATATCAAGCTTCGCTTTCTTTCAACGATTATTTAGCAATTTTTACAAGGTTATAGGCATTACGTGCACACCAGCCTTTTTTAGGCTTACAAAAAATCATAATATTTACTGAAAATGCTTAAATATTGCTTTATTATAAATATATTCCCAAATATCTCTCATTATTTATAGTGGCTTGTTTTGTCTAGGGAGCAATCAATAGGAGAAATAAAATGGCCGCCGTCCTATTAGTACACACAAAACCTGTCCTAATCACACAGGAGGACAAGTTACTTCACAACACTGAGGTAAAGAACTGCCTCATCCTCCTCTGCTCTGCTCATCAGAGATTATGATCCTGAATACAGCTGATAAGATCTTTAGCTGAATCTCTGTAGGAATGGAGTTCATGAGGAGACATGAAGTACAGAGGATGGACAGGACAGACTGTGGTAATGGAGACTGCATATAACAGTTGCTGCTCATCAGCCACATCCCCATCTCCTCTCTGAACTTCATGTCTCCTTATGGACTCCATTCCTACAGAGATTCAGCTGAACCATACTAACTGCATCCCAACACTCATTCTGAATTCTGAGTTCACTGCTGTCTTCACTGCGCTGGGTCACAGCAGTGATGTGTCTCCAAACATCATGTCACTGCAGTCAAGTGCAGTTTGAGGGATGCATCAACACTGCGGTCATTCATTGACATTTATATACTGTGGGGACCGATTTTCAGTGAAGACAGCGGTACACCCACACAGCCAGAACCAGCTTAGGGAAACAGGTAATCTTACTTTCCTAAACAGGTCCTAATGGGTAGAGGGTAATTTAAAAACACAATCTCTTTAAGACCTCATGCACGCAAACATATTTTTTTTCCGTGTCTGTTCCGTTTTTTTCCAGACCGTATGTGGAACTATTCACTTCAATGGGTCAGCAACAAAAATGGAAATGCCTCTGTGTGCATTCCGTTTTCGTATGTCCGCATGTCCGTTCCACAAAAGAATAGAACATGTCCTATTCTTGTCCGTTTTGCAGATAAGGACAGGCATATTTACAATAGATACGCAAAATAAAAAGGGATGCCATACGGATGTCATCAGTTTTTTTTGTGGATCCGTGTTTTGTGGACTGCAAAACACATATGGTATTGTGAGTGTAGCCTAAGTGATTTATTAAGAATTATTTGTGTAGGAGTGCTGTTTATAGGACAGGTAGGACTTACATAGTCAGTTATTTAATAAATGGGAATTCCTTCCAAATTTTCCTTGGAATTTATGTGCATCTTTCTTGCCCATATAACAATTACAGATAAATTATTAATTATCTAACTTTATTTTAAATCTATTTCAGCTATATATGGTATGTTCCTATTTCATACATCACCAAAAATTCTGGAAATGGAAATATCTGGCTAACAAAAGAAAGAGGTATGAACAAAAAGTGTTCATGTTACGATGCAGCATTTTTAAGGCCAGTTTCACACTGGCGTTTATCTTTTCCAGCAGGGGAACAGCCTGCCTGATCCTTACTGCACACAGTGTTCAGTGTGCAAGTGGTAGTACAGAACCGGCAGGGGAATAGAGAAACACCAGGGTGAAACTGGACTAAGCTATATGTTACACTTGAATTAAGCATAATAATTATTTAGAAAACAACAGAGATTTAACCAGGGGTGGACTGGAACTATAAAGTTAGCCTAACCTAAAAAAATAAAAAATAAAAGTGTCCCTAATCTTGTAGGTGGGGCCAACATTAGTAGGCAGGCCAGCAATTCTATAGTGCAGCACAAAATACTGCATTCAATCACTGTCCTGAGGATGGTACCAGATTGGCGGTTGTTAGGAGCCCTTGTGCAGCCCTGTGGGCTTTGGCCCACATGGAAATTTCCATGTAGTGTCTATGGCCAGTCCGGTCCCGATGATGATCATGAATAAAATTCTAATTTTCTGTAGTCAGCTGTGTATCTATTGGCATATTTAGAAAAACTCTTCTCACAGTTTTATGGACTAGTATAGATATTGCATGTAAAGCCAGTGGAGATTTGCAGGTTGTGCATACTATGTGGACTTCTAACTATAAATGCTTGGCTGATAAAACATGGGATCCATGCAGTATTATGGCTGCATATTACCGTAAGTGCCAGCAAGCTTTCAGAAATGCTTTGCTGATCTTACAGGACATAAAGAGATCTCACCTTACCACTAACTATATACCAGCCGCACAAAGTATGATACACACTTGTACTTGTCTCACAACTGAACCGGGAAACAGGTCTGAAAAGTAGTGAGGATTATGCAAATGTATCAAAGGATGGATGCTTCTGGGGGAAATTATGGCCATTCTTGGATTTAAAATCTCTCATGAATAGGAATTGGGCCGTATATTGCACGATGGTTTAGTCAATTGCTTCTTGCATTTCAGAGACAAATAATTCACTTCAGTTGACTGGAGACAACTGGCTACTTGCAAACATTGATGTGACTGGATACTACAGGGTTAACTATGATGATGGAAACTGGAACAAATTGGTTCAGCAGCTGGACACTGACCTTACAGTGAGTATTGGATATACAGGGGGATGACACATGAGATAATTCAATATGGCTAAACAGCAAACCAGCACTTTTAGGCCTCATGCACACGGCCGTTCACGGCCATGGCCGTATTGCGGCCCACAAACAGCGGGTCCACAATATGTGGGCACTGGCTGTGTGCTCCCCAGATCACGGATGCAGACCCATTCACTTGAATGCGGTGCGGACGGATCACGGACCCATTCAAGTTGAATGGGTGTGGATCCGTTGCGGCAGCTGCATGGATGTTGCCCGTGCATTGGAGACCGCAAATTGCTTGTGCAAGAGGCCTTAGGCTTTGTTCACATCTCTGTTTTGTAAATCTGGTCATTTATTCTGGCAGAGAAGCCAAGTACCAGAGTTATGATGAATGGGGATTTGGCAGCACCCTGCAGTGTCTGGTTATGCAGGATATGATAACTTTGATAGTATGTTCCTATGCCAGATCAGACTACTGGATTTACAACACAGAGATGTGAACATAGACTGAGCTAGATTTAGGGTGGGGAAATTGATGATAACATTTTTTGTATTGGTGCACAAGAATCAAGAGGCAGACACATACAGTACATGTGGAGATATATATTGACCTAGAATGTCAATTTCAAACATTAGTTTGGATTTTATCTTTAGTTTCTATTTTTAGCAGTTTCTATTGTATTTGTTTGGAGAGGTTTCCATAATTACAGCAAAAAACCTAGATGTTCTGCATCGGTTAATTAAAACATAGGGGGGAAAAAACTAAACAAAATAAAACACTAAATAAAGAAAAAACTCACAACCCCTTTAATGTGTACTAAGACCTTTAATTTGAACAACCAATTAATAACAGATAAATCTGATATGATTCTGTTGGAAGATTCTTGCCCATTGGTATTGTAACCTGGTTATAGGGTTAGTAATAGGGTATTAGGGTTAGTATAATATTGCCGAACTTAATCACTAGGGTCTGCACAGTGTACTGTGCACAAAATATTGCGCTGCATAAGGGCCTATAAAGAGGAACGTAAGGACTCTGTGCCCGTAGTGCACCATATACAATATATATGGCAAGATACGGCAAAAGATAGGTCATGTCCTGTCTTTTGGGGAATGGAGGCATGGATTGGAAGCACTATGAAGCGCTTCTGTGGCCTTTCGGGTCCGTGCCTCCACACCACAAAAGATAAGTCATGTTTTATTTATTGTAGTATCTTGTGAATCAAGGACCTATTCACGTCAATGGGCCTTACATTCGTCTGCATGAGCCCTAAGTGGCACATGGTATCACACCTTGCAGTATTGTTTGTATCAGTTATGACATTATAATATATTTTTCTCCTCTTTTTTTTTACAGCGAATTCCTGTTATTAACCGAGCTCAGATAATTGATGATGCATTTAATTTAGCCAGGTGAGCATAAATGTTTTATGACATTGACCATTAGTGCACTCATATCCCATATTTAAATTTATGTTATTGGTAACATTGTAGAATTCCTAAACACAGAGACATCCCTTTTAATAAAGCTTTTCTATGTACCCCTCTCAAGACAGAATTGCTAGCAAGCAGCAGCACCCTAAAGAGAACTTGTCACAATTCCTGACGTGTCTGTTTTACAAAATACTTGTGTTCCACATTGAATGGCCATTCTGGAACATATTTTCTTATTAATCTATTGTTAATGAATAAATTGCCAACTGGATTTTACCAAATGGGGGGTATGTTTCTGCACTGTCTAGCACTTTCCAATTAGTGCTGTCAGTGTCAGACTGGGCAGGGGCACACCTCTAACTGGTAACACCCTCTTGGTAAACTTTAATAACAAGGGAGGGGCACAACATAGAGTCATAAGAATTTGTGCTCCTGGATTGTTATGACATAGGGAATGGAAGTAGTTATTAAAACAGACATGTCATATAATACCATATACAGAGTTAATAGCTTACTCAGTTAGCAGCTATTGCCAAGAAAAAAAAATCAATAATTGGAAATCAATTTGGATTCATTTATATTAGGGTATGTTTATTTAGCCCTATAACACAAAGAATGCAGTGATTTCTTACACATGAATCTCATTAAGTCTATTTTGGGTTAACTGTAACTATGAAGGGGTTTACTGTGATTTTGACATTGATGGACTATCCTCAGTCAATGTGAGATCAGCCTGGGTCTGACTCCCAGCAGATCAGCTATGTGAAGAGGTTGCCGTGCTCTGGTGAGCTCTGCAGCCTCTTCCTGGGACAATGAGGTCACATTCATTGATCACATGGCTTAGGTGCAGCTCAGTCCCATTCAAGTGAACTGCACTGCATCAAATATATATCTACAACAGTGCAAGGAGGGATTTTGATTTTGTTTTCATTGGATTTCAGAGCTCAGATAATAAATACTACAAGAGCGCTTGAAACAACAAAATTTCTATCCAAGGATGTGGAGTACATGCCATGGCAGGCAGCTCTCAGCAGTCTCAGTTACTTTACACAGATGTTCGATCGCTCAGATGTGTACGGACCAATGAAGGTGAATTGGCAGAATCTCTTGTCTTTCTTGTTAATACAGTGAAATGTAAATCATGTTCAATTCATTACAGAACAGAAATCAATTTTAGTCCAAGATCACACAGAACAGTTGGGTGTAATATTTGATTTGCTTCTCTAAGCCAAAATCAGCAGGGCAGTCCCCTCCCAGTGGCCTGGATTCAGCGAGCACAGTCCTGCTGTCCTAGGAGTCTAGTCCCACCAAGTCTCAGAAGGTCCATAGAGCCGGATACCAATCTGGACTTTGAAAACCAAGGGGTTCCTGGAAGGGGACTGAGCAAAATCCCCACCCAAAATGGAAATCCCCAAATGTATCACCAAACAAAACGGCTCCCTCAAGGGTATCATAGGCATGTTAGTGCTGCCCTTAAATACTTGGATAATGTGTTATACCTGTGGTGCCATAATTCATACAATAATACCTGTCGGTGGCATTGAAGTTGGCTAATCTGCATCAGCACTGGAGCTCAGCATTTTGCTATAATTACTGTATGCATGAACAGTACAAGTGCTGACAAAGAGTTGCAGATGGCGAAGAAAGTTTATACTACAATGTAAAGAGGGAAAAAATGAAACCCAAAAAGCAAACCCCCAACAATTGTAAAATAATTGTCTTTTTTCATTCCCTCCAAAGTTTTCAAATATATCATATGTATTCCAATATATTGCCATAAAAATACAACTCACTCTGCAGAAAAAAAGCCTTAATACAGCTGCATTGAAAATGAAAGAAAAGTCATCGCTTTTGTAAGGGGGGGTTAAAAAAATGAAAATCACTGCATTACCAAGGGGTTAAACTGCAGTTTAATATTTTTAATTGCACCATACAATGATATTGTATTGTATCAAGGCCATTGTTAATTATGCAAACTTTCTCCAACAGGCTTACATGAAGCAGCAGGTTACTCCACTGTTTAATTATTTTAAAGCCCTAACGAATAACTGGACTAACAGACCTGCAACTTTAACAGAACAGTAAGTACAATCCCTATGAAACGTGACTGATTGAGGACCTGTAATTTAAAGGGAGTCTGTCACCTCCATATGCCCCTATAAAGCACTGACATAGCCCCACAGCACACCTAATCACAAATCTAATCGTACCTGTGGCGCTTTCTTGTGACTTGTAGAAGCTGCAAAAACGTAGTTTAAACCATATGTAAATTAGCCGTTGGAAGTGCCCGGAGGCGGCGTCCACTGCCGTGGAGCCCGGGCTCCTGTGCTTTTTTTCCATGCTTTCCCCGCCCCAGCCATTGCCTCTGCCCGCCCTCCTCTTCTCTTGCGTCCTCCGTCTGTTCCAGCCACTCGCTGGGCCGGCGCATGCGCACTGGCTACGGCGATGCCGTGCCCACAATGGGCAATGCAGTGCGCATGCCCCGGCCCGGCGAGAGACTGCACAGGGGCGGGATCTCGCCGGAACAGACGGAGGACGCAAGTGAAGAGGAGGGCGGGCAGAGGCAATGGCTGGGGTGGGGAAAGCATGAAAAAAAAGCATCGGAGCCCGGGCTCCACGGCAGTGGACGCTGCCTCCGGGCACTTCCAACGGCTAATTTGCATATGGTTTAAACTACGTTTTTGCTTCTACAAGTCACAAGAAAGCGCCACAGGTACGATTAGATTTGTGATTAGGTGTGCTGTGGGGCTTATGGAGGTGACAGACTCCCTTTAACAATTGCTTCCTAAAATTAGAAAACACTTTCATGGGGGACAGTCGATATTAATGACCTTTACCCATGATATGGTAACAGTCATGGCGATGTTGAATATCCTCCTGTGGGATGTCATTCCAAGCTTAACTTGTCCCAGACATTTTTGATGGGGGCAAGATCTGGTCATTGGGCTTGCCAGAGGAGCTGATGGATTCCCTGACGAGCACATTGTGTAGCATGGGCAGTGTGTGGAAAGCATTATCTTGTTGGAACGGCGTGTATTTAAAAAAAGGCAGTAGGCTGGTTCCAATATGTCCTAGATATATCAACGGCTGCTCAATGTTCCCTCCATCAATACCAGATTGGACTGGACATGGTATATAAACGTACCCAACACCATGGTACTGTACCTGGTGTTAGTGCTGTGTGTCTCTGCACTATACATGATGGCACTAAGCACTCTCAAGTCCTCCTTTGAACTCTGATGCAGCCATCATCAGTACCAAGGCAGAACCTGCTTTCATCACTGAACACTATTATTTGTCATTTATGTCTCCGATGGGCTCTGCCACTGCACCAGTGCAGCTGCTCTTGGCGATGATGAGAAATCAGTGAAGTGAATGCAGTCCTCCTTCACATAGATGACTATGGTCCAGGCAATCACTGGAGGGACTACTACAGAACCAATATGTGATGCCATGGCTGTCCTTTGACAGGTCATAAAAATCAGATTAATGGGGTCTGACACCAGGTACCCCCAAAGGTCAGCTGTTTTCAGGGTTATAAATTAAACATTAGATGGAGCCACAAGCAGAAGCTCTATAAACTGTGTTGTTGCTTTGCCGTCATACTGCAGCTCAGCTTCCATTCCAGCTCTGGCCTATATTAATGTAATGTTAATGTTAAACCTTAGATTTAAAAAAACTAAGCAGTAACATCTTGGATATTCGGTATTGCACTGCTTTAACCCCTTAAGGACTCTTGACGCACTTGTACGTCATAGTTGGCCGTGATTTAAGGATCAGTGATGTACATGTACGTCAAGCTGATTGTGCGGGTGCAGGAGCTGTGCCCAATCAGCGGCAGGGGTCCGGCAGTCACAGATAGCCGGACCCCTGCTGCATACGCCGGCATCGGTGAAAACACTGATGCTGGCGTGTTAACCCCTTGTATGCCGAGGTCAAAGGTTTGCAGAGCGTACGGGTGCCCTCCGCATCTCCATCAGGTCCCCGCACTGCAGTGACAGGGACCCGATGTCACAGAAGGCTGGATCTCACAGGCAGGCTGTCAGCATCGAAGCTCAATGTATTGTAATGCATTGCAGAGGGGATCGCACCCCCAGAAGTTAAAGTCCCAGAGTGGGAAAAAAATAAAAAGTAAAAAAAAAAAGTTTTAATTTTTTTTCCCATAATAAAAAAATAAAGTTTCACGTAAAAAACACCCCTTTCCCAAAATAAAACACATAAAATTGCAAAAAAAATAGAAAAAAATAAAATAAAAATATTTGGTATCGTCGCGTCCGTAAAGACCGGCTCTATAAAAATATCACATGACCTAACCCCTTAGGTGAACACCTTAAAAAATAAAATAAAAACTGTGCTAAAAAAGCACCATCTTTGTCACCTTACATCACTAAAAGTGCAACACCAAGCGATCAAAAAGTCATATGCACCCCAAAATAGTACCAATCTAACTGTCACCTCATCCCGCAAAAAATAAGCTCCTACCTAAGACAATCACCCAAACAAATAAAAAAAACTATGGCTCTCAGACTATGGAGACACTATAACATGATTTTTTTTTTGTTTCAAAAATATTATTGTGTAAACTTAAATAAATAAAAAAGGTATACACATTAGATATTGCCATGTCAGTAACTACCTGCTCTATAAAAATAAAACATGATCTAACCTGTCAGATGAACGTTGTAAATAACAAAAAACAAAAACGGCGCCAAAACAGCTATTTTTTGTTATCTTGCCTCACAAAAAATGTAACATAGAGCACCCAAAAATCATATGTACCCTAAAATAGTAACAACAAAACTGCCACTTTATCCCATAGTTTCCAAAATGGGGTCACTTTTTTGGAGTTTCTACTCTAGGGGTGCATCAGGGGGTCTTCAACTGTGAGATGACTTAAAATTTTCCCAGTGAAATCTTCCCTCCAAAAACCATATGGCGTTCCTTTCTTTCTGCGCCCTGCCATATGTCCATACAGCAGTTTACGATCACAAATGGAGTGTTTCTGTAAACTGCAGAATCAGGGTAATAAATATTGAGTTTTGTTTGACTGTTAACCCTTGCTTTGTTACCGGAAAAAATGGCTTCAAATGGAAAATCTGACAAAAATGTGAAATTCTGAAATTTTGTCTACATTTTCCTTTAATTCTTGTGGAACACCAAAAGGGTTAACGTTTGTAAAATCAGTTTTGAATACCTTGAGGGGTGTAGTTTCTAAAATGGGGTCATTTTTGCTGGTTTCTACTATGTAAGCCTCACAAAGTGAATTCAGACCTAAACTGGTCTTTAAAAAGTGGGCTTTGGAAATTTTCTGTAAAATGTCAAGATTTGCTTCTAAACCTCTAAGCCTTCTAACATCCCAAAAATGCAAAATGCCATTTTCAAAATGATCCAAACATGAAGTAGACATATAGGGAATGTAAGTAATAACTATTTTTGGAAATATTACTAGGTATTTTAAAAGTAGAGAAATTGAAATTCAGAAATTTGCAAATGTTTTTAAATTTTTGTTACATTTTGTATTTTTTCATAAATAAAAATCTAATATTTTGACTCAAATTTGCCACTGTCATGAAGTACAATACGTGGCAAGAAAACAATCTTAGAATGGCCTGGATATATAAAAGCATTTTGAACTAATCACCACATAAAGTGACACATGTCAGAATTACTAAAAATGGCCTGGTCCTTAAGTTGAAAAATGGCAGGGTCCTGAAGGGGTTAAATTTGTAGGTGCCTCTGTTTGTTTGTTTGTTTGTTTGTTTATTTATTTATTTATTTATTGCCAACAGATACAATGAAATTAACGCAGTCAGTATGGCTTGTAGCTATGGAATCCCAGAATGTGGAGAACTGGCCACCAGACTCTTTAACGAGTGGAGAAATTCAAATGTCAATGGGTATGTGTTCAGAAACTCCAGATTATTATACTATAGGTTGAAACACTGCATACTCCACATAGTGCACTTATCTTATAGTCATTAGGGGAGATTTATCAAACTGGTATAAAGTAGAACTGGCTTAGTTGCCCATACCAACCAATCAGATTCCACCTTTCATTTTCCAAAGGAGCTCTGAAAAATGAAAGGTTGCTATGGGCAACTACGCCAGTTCTACTTTTGCACCAGTTATGATAAATCTCCCCTAATATTTTTATGCATATTGTTATGCATATGTGTGATAGAATTTTCTGGAAATGGTTATTGAATACACTTAAAATGCTGATACAAGGGGTATTACAGCTATTTCAAGTTATCCTTGAAATAACATTGAAATAACAGGAATACCCCTGACCACAGATCGTGCTGTGGTTGTCATACAGAATTGGTATAAGGGGCTTGGTCATTTGGTTTTTGGTTCAGGCACCGGCAGTACAGCATTTATTATTGCTTATATTACTTATATTATTGTACTAGCCCAATGCTCTTAGTGGAATGGTAAACTCTCTTGTGAAACTGATACTATGTTCATTGATGTTATTTTGTGTGTCTATGTGAACAGCATTCATCCAAATCTGAGGTCCACCATCTACTGCAATGCCATAGCTCAAGGGGGAGAGGAAGAGTGGAATTTCTTATGGGAACAGTTCAGGAACACCACTAATGCGCAAGAGGCTGACAAACTCCGAGCAGCACTGGCGTGCAGTAAGGAACCCTGGATCCTGAATAGGTAAGCTGACTTGAAAAATCTGATGCATTTCTTTTTCTGTTTCTTTTTATTTAAAGCTGACAGTCCGCTTAAAGAGGTTATCCAACTCTTTGTAGCTGATGATCTATCCTCTGGATAGTTCATCAGCATCTGGGTGGGGGTCCAACACCTGGGACTGTCGATCAGCTGTATGCGAAGGTAGCAGCACTCCTGTGAGCGCCACGGCATTCTCACTGTTTACCTTAGACCAGTGACGTCACAACCATTAATTATGTGGCCTAGGCGCAGCTCAGCTCCATTCGAACAACTGATCAGCGGCTTTCCCGGGCATCGGATCCCCACCAATCAGATGCTGATGACCTATCCAGAGAACAAGTCATTAGTTACAAAGTGTTGGATAACCCTTTTAACAAATAATCCCACCAACTAAACTGCCTGGCCAGTTTTTATTAAAACTGACTGTCTTTTGGTTGAGCACAATGGCCTTTTTGCTATTAGTCATTGGCCTTCAGGAATCTACTGCCTGAGTCAAAATGCACAACGTCTTACTTTATGGCTTTGTTAAAAGGGGTTTTCTGAGTCTACAGTGCTCAATGGAACACTACGGTCTTCAAATAGCTGATCGGCGGGTGCCAGCAGTTGGGCCACCCTGATCGGATATTGATTACCTATCCTAACAAAAGGTCATCAATATAAAAAAAGCAGACAACCCTTTTAAGGCATCTGACAGATGCCTGAAGCCAAATGAATGATTGTTCATGTAATGCATGGATGTCATAACTACAGACATAGAGGGAAGTCCAGACAGAAAATAATATGAATTTGGATTGTTTTCATTACAAAAAAGATTAAATGTTTTTTTAATAATAAAGAAGATCTAGTTTTTTTCACCACATATATTTGATGATACACAGTGGCTCCGTGGCTAGCACTGGTGCCTTGCAGCATTGGAGTCCTAGGTGCGAGTCCGACCAAGGACAACATCTGCATGGAGTTTGCAATTTCCCTATCAGTATGTCTTTGGAGTGTGGGAGGAAACCCGAGTACCCAGAGAAAACTGGGTTGATTTCTCTGGGTACTCGGGTTTCCTCCCACACTCCAAAGACATACTGATAGGGAAATTAGATTGTGAGCTCTGGGGACAGCAAGTAATGATGTCTGTAAATCGCTGTGGAATATAGCAGTTCTATATATGTGCATAAAATAAATAAATAAATAAATACATAATGTCTGTTATATTGCTGAGGAATATGTTGGCGCTATATAAAAAGGTAATAAAAAATAAAAAACAGATTTCACACATATATGGTCTACATAGTAAAAACTGATGTGTGCTTATAATTTTATATTTTTAATTCACAGACTTCTGGAGTTTTCCTTGGATCCCAACAAAATCCGCAAACAAGATACTCTTTCCACAATTACCAATGTTGCTAACAATGTGATAGGCCAGGATCTTTGCTGGGAATTTATTAGCGCCAACTGGGGAACACTTGTGAAAGAGTAAGTAAAAAAGCAAACAAAACTTAGGACTTTATTTTGTAACCATCACTAATATATAATTATGTAAATCCATCTGAATATTTGCATCTGGTTCATGGAAACACTGTTATAATTGTCTGCAAATAAAAATGAAATTATAAATTCCTATTTTGCCTATGCATTAGGCCACATTTACATGACCGTATTTGTGGTCCGCATTTTTTGCAGATTGGATGCAGACCCATTCATTTTAATGGGTTCGTAAAAACTGCCGACAGCACACTGTGTAGTGTCCGCATCCGTATGTCCGTTCCACAGTCCTGCAGAAAAGATAGAACCTGTCCTATTCTTGTCCATTTCGCGGACAAGGATAGGCATTGTTACAATGGATCCACAAAAAAAACTGATGCAACATGAAAGTCACACAGATGTCATCTATATTTTTTGCAGATCCGCATTTTGCGGACCACAAAATACAAACAGTCGTGTGAATGCACCCTTATATTGAAACATTACTTACTTATTTGTTGATTGATTTATTGTTTTTTTGTTAGGATTGGAGCTGGAATGTCCTTTGGTAACGTGATTAGTGGAGTAACTAGAAGATTTTCAACAAATTTTTCAGCTGCAGCAAGTAAGTAATAATATTTTAGCAGCTCATTGACTAGTTTACATGAAAAATAAATATGCTTATGGTTAGAACAAATTATCTCCTATCCACTGGATAGGAAATTACTGTTAGGTCCAACTGCTGGGACCCACATACAACACAAGAATGTGAGACCCTTGTCCCCTGCTTAAATGGAGTCATCGGTGAAGATTTATCAAAACTGTTTTAAAAGAAAACTGGCTTTGTTAACCATAGCAACCAATCAAATTCCAACTTCCATTTTTCAGAGCTCCTTTGTATAATGAAAGGATTACTCTGATTGGTCGCTATGGACAACTAAGTCAGTTTTCCTTTATACCAGTTTTGATAAATCTACCCTATAGCGTATATATTATAGAAGTCTGATGGTATGGAGAGGCAGCTGCCAGTGCACATCTCTCTCCATGCACTTGTATGGGAGTTCTGAGGACAGCCAAGTAACTGTTCATAAAAGTTAATGGAGAGAAACATGCACTGAATGGGTAAGTGTGCTGTTGAGGCTGAAAGGTGGTGAATAATTAGGCATATAACTATTTTAATTTTTTTTTATAATTAAAGCATTTATTGGGTGTTACTGAAATTTTTACAAAGAAGAGAACTGTACAAAGCATGAACCAATACTATCAATACAAAGATATTCTGTTAGACTTCACAGAACATGTAGAACAAATGGCTAATGTCATAATAATAGATAGATAAACATCCGTTAGGTAAGCTGTACATATCAGCACGATGTAATGGTCATTTCTGAGCGATGTTCAAATATTGTTTGAAACTTGAGTAAAAACCTAAACAAAAGAGCAAATTACCGAGGTCTTTGCTATAGTCAATACCTATTCCCTTTCTAACAATAGAACAGATCAATAATAGTAACCCCAAAAAAAGGGGGGGGGGGGGAGGGGAAAAAGGAGGGAAGGAGAAAGAGAGAAGGTGTTGAAGAAGTATAGAGAGAGAAAAAGAGTGTTGCATGAAGAATAAAAAGAAAAATTCCAGAATAGTTATACTCAGAGTATTCTGTACATCTCGAAAGGGCAATTAGTTCCTCCATTCTCCGATACCGTGTTTCCCCGAAAATAAGACAGTGTCTTATTATTTTTTTCCTCCAAAAAAAAGCGTTAGGGCGTATTTTTGGGATAGGTCTTATTTTCAGGGAAACACGGTTTAAAGCGTGCCCCCATCAGACCACCGATCAGCCCACTGTGCCCCCTTCAGACCTCAGATCAGCATGCCCCCAACAGACCCCTGATCAGCCCACTGTGCCCCTTCAGACCTCAGATCAGCCAACCCAGCCCCATAACAATAAAATAAAAAACTCCTCTTACCTGTCCTGCGCCGCGGCTCCGCTCCGGGTGCTCCTCTGGCTTCTGAGGCCGGCGCTGCACTATCACCTGACTGCGTGCAGCGTCAGGTCATAGTGTGCGCACTACGTCCTGACGCTGTACGCGGTCAGGACAGTGCAGCGCCGGCCCTGGAAGCCTGTGGAGCGCTGAACCCAGAGCGGAGCCGCGGCACAGGACAGGTTATTTTATTACTATGGGGCAGGGTGGGCTGATCTGAGGTCTGATAGGGAATGGAAGCGCTCACTTGTATTCACTTTATACAGTAACGTAGATAGGGCTTATTTTTGGAGTAGGGCTTATATTTTAAGCCTACTCCAAAAACAAGGCAAAAAAGCACTAGGGCTTATTTTAGGGATAGGTCTTATTTTCGGGGAAACACAGTAGGTCATTACTTCCTCATACCATTCCTCGAGGGTCGGTGAGGTTGTCGATTTCCAATGTCTAGGGATTACCGCATTAGCTGCCTGAATGAGATATTTGAGAAGTGAGTTCTTATAGGCAGGAATGTTGAGGTCAAATATGTAAAGAAAAAATGCCGTAGGCGTATTCGGGATTGGAAATTCTGTGATCTTCACAATGGCCTCATGGACGGGATTCCAGAACTCTGGCAGACTTGAGGCAATGCCACCAAATATACATCAGAGTGCCTTCTGACGTTCCACACCTCCAGCACCTATCCGTGACCAAAGGGAACCATCTGTGTAATAATGTCGGTACTCTGTACCATTGGGACAGGATTTTATAGCAAGTTTCCTGCGCTCTCGTGGCTAACAGAGCCTTATGCGTAAAGATATAACATCGGAGCCATTGGGAGGAGGACAAGGTAATGCCCAGCTCTCGTTCCCAAACTGCACAGAACGGTGGGGGTGAGGAAGATCGTTGCTGGAGAAGCAGTTTGTAAATGAAAGAAATGTCCCGGAACACCGCCGAAGGGGCGATACAGGCTTGCTCGAAAACTGTGAGGTTTCTTGCCAGATTGTGAGAAACACACATAGAGGCATAAAAATGTCAAGGTTGAAGACATTCGTAATTGTGTCTATTTGTTGAAGGTATATTGCTTAGTATGGCGATCAGAGGCTTTAGAGATAATCCTGAGAGGACCTGGCTGAAACGGAGGGGGGAATGTCTAGTACCTGTAAGAAAGGAGGTAGATGAAGTACCTGGTGGAAATAGTGGATTGTCCGTGATGGGGGTAAGGGGTCCCTTAGGATCTATGAGAGTGGCATTAGAACCTATGGTGCCTAGTATGACAAAGGTATGGTTAGATGTAAAAGAAAGCAGGGGGCGTATGGCTTTTGTGACACTCCACAGCCAAGGGATTGTTGTTAACGCACATGGCGCTAGGTCCCTTGCAATATGGACCCACTTTTTCTGGGAATGTACCCTAAACATATCTAAAAGCCGTGCGTAGGCAGCGGCGTGGTAGTACAGACCACAATCCGGGAGACCAACCCCACCTGTCTCCTTGGAGCGAGTTAATACTTCCCAGCGTATTCGCGGTTTACCAGAAGACCATACAAACTTCAGAAAAGATATACGAATCTGAGTCCAGAACGAGAGGGGGATACAAGTGGGGATGGTCTGAAGGAGGTAGAGCAACTTGGGTAATAAATTCATCTTCAATATACTGATTCTCCCAAACCACGAAAATTCTTTCCAGTTCCAGGAGTCCAGGTCTTTTTGAAAGCGCCCCAGTAGTGGGGCAAAGTTATCATTGAACAATTGCGATAAGGCAGGGTGTATTCGGATCCCCAGATAAGTAATATCTCTAATGGGCCAGGTAAAAGGAAAGGAGTCTTTGAGTGAGGTCACTAAGTCAGAGTCTAAAGAGACATTTAGAGCATGAGACTTAGTCATATTGATCTTATAGTTAGACCATGTTCCGAAGTGAGCAAGCTCCCTTTGCAGACACGGAAGGGATACCCATGGGTTTGTGATGTAAAGTAATAGATCATCTGCAAAGGCTTCACATTTGTGTTCCTGGTTCCCTATTTGGATACCTTTAATATCAGGGTTGTCTCGTATTGCGGCCATCAGATGTTCCATGACCAGGACATATAAAAGGGGGGATAATGGGCAGCCTTGCCGAGTACCATTACGAATCGAGAAGGAAGGGGATAGGGTTCCATTAATTTTTAGGCGTGCCGACAGTGTTTGATACAAGCTAAGTATTTTGGACATGAACCAGGGGCCTAGACCAATATGTGTTATATATATATAAAATAAAGAAAGATTTATTTACAGAATAAGGAGACTACTTGGTCTAAAGAGACAATCGCCCTGGAGGGGAATCTCCAAAGAGGGTTTCTCAAGCTATGTGGGGTAAGTGGCAGTCCAGAACCAGAGGTCCAACTGATACCTCTAACAACAAATTGTAGAGCAGTTGAAAAAATGAGTGAGCTTCACACGCTACATGAAAATTAAGTCTGTCAAACATATGAGAACAGATGGGGGAAACAAGTGTGCTTAGAAATTCGCACCAAAACAATTATAGAAGCATCCAGGGAAGAAAAATCAAGAGGGTCACTTCTGAACTATCCCTAAAATACGAGAACAAGCGATAGCAGGGTGTCCTCAGGTTGATGTAGAAGACTGGGAATGTCTCATCGGTCCATTAGACCAGCGATTGCGTCTCCCAGAGATGCGGGAAAGTGTACCAGAAGCTCCTCTTGTGGAAACCTGAGAATTCGAAAGTCTCTGTGGAGGTGTAGGGTTAGGTGGATCGAAGGTGGGCCATAGACCCAAGTTCACCTGTGGTAAATTGAAGTATTTCAGAAACTCAGGGAGGTCTGCATTGCAGTGCAGCGTAGCTGTATGACCTTTGTGTCCTGCAATTAGAGCAAAGGGAAACCCCAAACGATACGGTATTCCTTCATCTCGTAGTAGATTAAGAAGAGGTTTCAAGGCGGCTCGTTGAGCTAGTGTATACTGAGAGAGATTTTAAAGTCATTAAATATTGATAATAAAGCAGGGAATAGATCGGCAGTAGAGTCGGATTCTGGTAGGCCTCTGATTCGGAGATTTTTACAACGTCCCCGATTTTCTAGATCATCTAGATGTTGCTGAAGAGCATGAATTTGTGTTTCTTGAGCCTTAGTGAAATCTTTTCACATCAGCCAACACTGTCATATAATCTTGAGCGATGGAGTCCACACGGTTGGTAAGAGTAGATAAATCTGTTCGAAACTGGGCAAACTCCTGTTTACATTCTTGTAGGATATTAGCTGCAAAACTTGAAAGATCTTCCTTGGAAGGCAGAGAGCAGATGAGAGCACGCAAGTCTGTTATAGTAGGAGGCCTAGAGTCATCCGCAGATGCTAGGGCGGGTGGCCTAGGTGATATAGGCGATATATGCACAGGGCTTGAGGGGCCATGGGCAATATGAGTGTATTCCCTGATTTCAGAGGTTGGCAGGTGAATGTCAGGAGAATGTCCCAAATTCTTGACCTGGGATCTGTCCCATGATGAGCCTGTCGACCAATGAGGGGTTGCTGCTAAGGAGTTAGCAGGTGAATCTGGAGGCATACGGGGGCCTCTGGAGCGTCATCCCCCATCATTTTGAGCCAGGACCAGGTCTTGTGGTGGGTCCTGTCTACTTTTGGCAGTGGTCAGAGGTCCAGGACTTGGACTTTGTGGCAATTGGGCACTGAGCACTAACTGGCAGGAGGGAGCTGCCTCTTTAGAGCTCCTTTGTGGCCAAAAAGATTGTGCTCCAGGTCTGAGCACAGAGCTCAGAGTGAGAGGCAGCAGGAGTGGGTGACGGGGCTAAAGATGAGGGCAGGAGAGGGGTTGAGGAAGAGCGCTGGCTTGCCTGTTGAAGCACATGGCTGTCAGCCGTCTGTGACGTGACCGCTTTGTCCATGAGGGTGGCAGTGGTGGGAAACATGGACTTCCCTGGTTCCTGCTGGGGCTGGAGGAGACATCTGCTGGGCGCTTCCCCCGGTAAAGATGCGGCCTGAGTAAGTGGAGGCTGAGTCCTGTCCTCAGGTTTCGTCGCTGGCGGAGTAGAGAGAGAGAGCGGCACGCTTCAGGTGTACAGAGCGCTCTGCCAGTGGAGTGTGTAGGGAGAGTGTCGCTGCCATCTTGGCAGGCTTGATCCAGCGCTGATGTCGCTAGGGAATAGGCCTGCCTGCCAAAGTATGCACTTAAGTCGCCTTGCGAGGCAGTAAGGGGAGCCGATGGACGGGCTCTACCCTTCCTGGTTGTTTTCCCCATCTTAGGTAGCGGTGGAGGGTGAGTTTAGTGAGGGTTACAGCAGAGCTCACACCTTGTGCGTCCTCACTCGTCCATCGCTGGTCACGCCCCCCATAACTATTTTCATTTTAATAACTATAATTGTTTTTTTCTGACTTATATAGAAAAAGCTGAATTACATTCAGTATAGTGCAAAGTTTATTTAAGATGAGGGGGTTCATGTGTTTAACCCTTTGCAAGTAATAGGTAAACATAAGTAAAATGATACCCCTTTTCATCCATTTATACATAAGAAGTAAAATTATGGAATGTTCTCCCCCAGGAATTGCTGATGTGTGATATTGTGGATAGATATCATCTTTCAGGATTACTCCTGCTAACTAGCAATGTAAAATACTGATCTTGGAATTCTCCCAATTTCCACTATGTATGAGGAAATAGTTTTTCTACTCTCACAAATTGGTCTATACTGGAGATGAATTTGCTTTGTGTCTCATTTGGCAAAAAAGTTGATTTGGGTCTGAAACGATTCTAGACAAATTAAATATACTTCACTTGTCCTGAAAATTGGTATGAGACTCAGGTCTCCTTGGACTATTTATATATTTTTGTTATCTTTTTTTAAAAGATTTTTATTAATTTTTGCTCTTTCTCTCCTAATTCCACCCACCTTGTATGCTATTCAACACAATGAGAGCAATAGCAAATAATGTCACAATGACACTGACATATATATCTATGGGTAAACACATAGTTAACAGTGTTAACCAACAGCGGGTTTAAATACACACTGCACCATCACAACACAAAGTCTTCCTCATCATTATCCTTCTCACCCTCCACAGCACTTCTATCAAACTGTGATATGTCTTCATGGGCTCCTTGGCCCCCCCTCCCAAATCCCTGCTAGGTGTTTGCCCCAAGTGCCACTGTTGCTACCACTCCCTCTACTACCACCATCATGGAGACAACTGCAACTATTACCACCAACACAGCTATGTATTGCATCCCCTTCATTATGGCAGTGCAAATGCTGACTGTTCTTACACAAGTCATCACTAGGGAGACTATCTTGAGTATCTTCCATAGCAGATGAAGTTTTGTTGTCTCTTCTTGGGAAAAAAGAAAGCACCCCACGAGGAGAGAGCATTGAGCACAGTGAGGATGCAACTAAAGGGCTTCTCTGAGGTCGCAGGGAGGAGGAGCAGTAGGAAAGTTGAGAACCCTGGCTCCAAGGCACGGTGTCAGACTCAGACGTGACATCCACATCATTCTGCTGTGACTGAGAGGAGGAGGGGGCTTCCAGTCCACAATCTCATCCTCTTTGTCCTCAAAAATAATGTACAGCCTATTGTGAGCCAGGGAGAATTGAGGTCCACTACTACTACTGGCCTGATGCTGCTACTACCCACATTCTGACTCTTAGTTGAGGCTTGGGTCATTTGTTTTCCACTCTTCCATTTTCTATCAATTTTTTTATGAGGCCTATAAATGAAACTGCATGGGTTTACTATGAATGAAAAGAATGCAATTTTTGCCATAAAATATCTTGAAAAAAAATTAATTGCATTATTGCAGTAGTGTTTTTGTTGTAACTACCCATTATGTTGCAGTAATATGAAACGTATTTAATAACACAGGTATAAACATGTTGTTATTACAGTATTGCTTTTACTGTAACTACCTGTTATCTTGCATTAATATGTAATGTGTTTGTTAACAGGGGTATAAAAACTGTATTATTGCAGTTTTGCTTTTGTTGCAACCACCTATTATCTTGCAGTAATATGCAACACATTGAGTAACGTGTTTAAAGAACTGAAATGCCCGAAAATTTAAACTGGTTTTTAGAAAAAGAAATGTGCAATTGCTGAGCGTTTGGAGTAGAAAGTATGCTATTGGGGTGCTGGCCATAAGCTTATGAACTGAAGAAACTTGAGCTTTTAAGAAAAAAAAATGAGTTGCCAGCTGCTGCATTAAACACACAGCTGGGTGGCCAGTCCCTCATTCCCTCACTACATGCTTTCCTTGATAAATGTCCCTAAATTATACCCAATTATATCTTCTTATTCTTTCCCTATACTCTGCTTATAGTGTCCTTGTCAAAGCATATTAGTGGCTTGTGTCTGTAATAGCTTTTTGTCAAACACTGCCAGGTCATAAGGCGAAGACAGAATGGCAATTCTTCTGTCTTAGCATAAGGACTTGTCTGGCTATTATACCCTTATTAGCTGACCAACCTGTCTTTCAGCTCTGAGCCAATTAGGGCAAGCCATCCCCCCACTTCCTCATAGTGTCATGTGATGCTCCATCTGGTTTTCCCCACCAATTTTCACAGTAAAATGGTGCTGGGAGCCGTTTTCATGGGATTTGTCCGATTAGTTAAAGGGGTTCTCTGGGAATTAAGAAAATGAAAATACTTAAATATTAATTTATTATAAATATATTCCTAAACACCTTTAGTTATAATGTCTTGTTTTGTCTAGGGAGCAATCATTAGAAGAAACAAAATGACCACTGTCCAAAATCTGTCCTAATCACACAGGAGGACAAGCTATTTCACAACACTGAGCTATAGAGCTGCCTCATCCTCCTCTCCTACTTGTCAGGGATTATGATCCAGAATACAACTGACAAAATCGTCAGCTGAATCTCTGTATGAACTGAGTTCATGAGCAGATGTGGTTAATGAGCAGCAGCACTTGTATACAATCTCCATTACCACAGCCCCACATTACTACAGTGTGTCCTTTCTGTCCTCTCTGTACTTGATGTCTCCTCATGAACTACATCCTCACAGAGATTCAGCTGAGTATCATATTAAACTGTATTCAGGATCATAATCCGTGACAAGCAGAGCAGAAAAGATGATGAGGCAGCTTTTTACCTCAGTGTTGTGAAGTAAGTTGTCCTGCTGTGTGATTAGGACAGGTTTTGTGTGCACTAACAGGACGGCGGCCATTTTGTTTCTCCTAATCATTGCTCCCTAGACAAAAAGAGCCTACTGAAAGGTATTTGGGGACAGATTTAGAATAAAGTAATATTTACACATTTTCATTTTCTTAATTCCCGGAGAACCCCTTTAAGAATCGATTCACTCATCTCTAGTCTATACTGCTATTCAAGGTTGGCTTCCTTTTGTTTACAAGTATAAAAGTTTGAACTTGATGGACTTGTGCCTTTTTTAATGCGCTAAAGTTATTTTCAGATGACCAAATAACAATTGCTTTTTTTTCTCCAGCTTAATCGGTTTAAGCAGCTCAATACTGATAACAACATTGGTTTCGGTACTGCGTCTCGTGTTTTGGAACAAGCTATAGAGAAGACAAAAGCTAATATCATCTGGGTAAATCAGAATAAAGCTGCTGTACAGAAATGGTTCGAGGATGCGATAAAACCTTAAAAACAGATGGAAAACACCACTGCACAATTATGTAGAGACCGTTTACAAACCACATGTACCTCCATATGTGGTACCCTATAATGTATAAAGCTACAGAGAAAAGAAAAAAATGATACCATAGAAATGTGATTTCTGTTCTGACAAGATTCCTTCTGCTAGATTACTCTTCTATAGGTTTCTATGAATTTCCGTTCTGAAGGGTATGAGAAACCCAAATGTATTTCCATTTACCTATCTATGCCCTTAGGCTTTTGTATGTGGTTCTTCTGCTGTCATGTATATTATATGATTGGAGAAAACTTGGAGATATTTTTAAAGGGAATGGGTCATCAAAAAATGAACTATTGCTTAAATAAATTTTTTTGTGTTAAAGGGATTATCCCATGACTAATGTAAAAAATGATAATCAGACATCATACAATACATGACAATCTCTTTCTAGCAAAGCTAGAACCAGCCCTGTACCTCTCATGGATCCAGAGATCTCCCCATTCACTGTTCTGCTACATTTATATTAAGCTGGCAGCTCAAGGGGAGTGTATTTTCTGCTGCAGTTAAGGGGGCATGTCCATGCTCTCCCTATCACAGCTCAGGAGGCAGCTGAAGGATGAAACTGAGCATGTGCGGCCTTCTCAGTGAGCAGGTCAAAGAAATAAGAAAAGAAACAAACCACAGGTGGCGCTATATATATACATTTTATTCAATAACTCTGTGGCTATGCTAAATTTTTAATTAGGTGCAATTACAAAAAAACTCAGATCCAGATGCAGATTTGAAAACTGTAGAATATTTTTCGTTGGACTACCACTTTAAACATATTTTTAATGAATTTTTGTTGATTTTTTAAAAATGTTCCATGTCCCTATCTATTTAAAGTGGCTCTGTCACCAGATCAACCCTATTGAACCAGTCACATAGCCTGGTAGGGGTAATCCTGCAGTTAATAATAATAATAATACCTTTCTCCTCACTGTCAGCGCCACAGTTGTTGATAAAATCATTGCTGGGAGGCAATATTGATCACCAGGAGGCAGGCTTTTCCAGTACGAGCACCACTATGTGACACCTACCCACATCTAAACACCCCCCTTCCCTTGATTGACCACACTAGAGTATGAATTTGACTTGGTCTAGTGCTGTCAATCAATTGGAGGTATGTTTACATGTTGGTAGGGGTCACATTAGGGTGCTCCTTTTGAAAAAGCCTGCCTCCTGGTGCTCGAAATTGCCTGCCAGTAGACGAATAAAAGTACGATTCTATCAACAACCGTGGTGTTGACAGTGAGTAGAAAGGTATTTTAAACTGCAGGATCACCCCTTCCAGGCTATTTGCCTGGTTTAATAGGGGTGACATGGTGACACAGCCGCTTTAAATACCGTAAACTCCTGCAGTTTTCACATTGGCCACTAAGCCTTAAATATGTCAAGACTTCCTGTTTTTGAAAGCAGCCACATGGGCAATAGACACAATAGACTGGAGGGACCGCATTAAGCATGCTTTCTGACCTGTGCAGAAGTCAGGAGGGAGTAGATAAGCTGTGAAATCACATATGATAAATGGGTATTCTGTGTTATCTATACAAAAGCGATATCTGTCATTGTAATTCTGCCTGTTATGATAATGCAATGGCTACTGATTGCTCAAAGCAACCCTCCATGTCAAGAAAAAAATTCACATACAACTAGGAAATGAACAGAACATGCACATTTTGTAGATTCACTAATTCCTCTGCTCTTCAACATCCAAGATGGCCACTTAGCTTCTCAGACTATATGGTGAACTCTGTATATTGGTAGCTTTAGACACCTCCTGCTTGTCCATCACTGCTCTTGGATTGTTCTGCACTGTTCACATGAGCGGTGCTGGTAAATCCAAAAGCAGCAGGAAGTGGTGCTGCCATCTTGCATGGCAAAAGAAGAACCCAGGAATTGGCAGATCTGCGGCTGTAAAGATGAAAAGGAAGGCATCGAGTAAGTTCTCTGCCTGTCCCCCAGTTAATGTTTCCTTAACTTGAGAGTTGCTTTAGCCTACAAAACAGTGGGTTATTTTCTGATGACACTGCCTTTATTATCTAATGTCTCCTCTAAGAAAAAAAGCAGAAAATCAATAATAAAAAAATGCTGGACCGTATTGATCCTTGCTTGCTATCTTGGTACCACCTCTGATCTGATAACCTTGTTTACCCCATAAACCCAAATAACCATTAGGGTGCGTCCACATGGGAAGGATACACAGCTGATTCGCCACATGGCTAGATTCTTCTGTGTTTCCCAGTACTAGCTAAGTGGATGAGATATTAAGAACTGTCATTCACACACAGTGAAAACAAAAAATCTGCAACGAAATTGACCTGTGGTGGGAATTTAATTTCTCAGTTATGTCAAATTATGCTGCGGATTTCCACCCTGGATTTCACAAACAAATCCACAGCGGAAATTCTATCCTGTTAGGCCACACTTTTTGAGGTCACATACAACAATAGGTAATTTTAGGTGAGAGCCTAAAGAGATGTACATTTTCCTATAATAAAAAATAACCTACCTTTATTTATACTTTATAATCACATTGTAAATAAGTATTTGATGTTCATACATACTATATTAATATAAAGCACTGCCAGAAAAACAACTGCTTCTACCTTGCTTTTATTCCAGAATGTAAAAATAAAAGTTGATTTAACAAAGATCTGGCTGGAAATTATGGCTTCTTTGTATTAAATCAGTCAAATTATTTTGATGTGATCATCAAAATCTATGAAAAATCTGTGAATGTAATGAAACAAACCACTCTTACCAGAGATGAAATGAGATGAGTTCCAACAGATCCAGAGACATTATGAGATTATCAACATTTAACATTGGATTCAGTAAAACTATATGCATAAGGCCTCTTTGACACGAGCGATACATGCAACAGGCCCAAGAAGGGAAAAGAGGACTCCTTGTTACTTTTTTATATCACCCTAGACCTGCTCCTTTATCATTTACTGTACAACCAACTGACAAACAGATGCCCTCAGATTCCCCCCAGGCATCTACTACTCTAGCTGCCTTCACCACTGACGTTTTGTTAATTATAAGTGAACCTTCCCCAGATATTACATGATATCCTAAAAACAGTACAACTTTCAGTCTACATACTCAATGTAGACAAATCTGAGGCTTTGCTTCTCCAGGGTCTAGTGATACCGAAAAGGACCACCTCCTACATATTTTGTGATCACATTCAAAATCTTATTTGTATAGATTACCAAATTACCTGGTAAATTATATTATTTTAATGTCTCGCCTTATATAAGGGATTTGGAGGACATGCTGACAGGTTGGCGTCATCTTCCCATACCGTATATAGGTAGGACATACCTTCTTAGAATGGTAGAATTCCCACACCTACAGTATTATACAGGGTGGTCCCCATTAAGTTTTGGTTGCTGTAAAATATTATAGGGTATCCTGGGCCTAACCCCTCCAAATATATTAGTTTCTCATCCTTAGGACCCAAATAAATTGGTTACAAATGCAGAATATACTGGCCCAAGAAAAAGTAGCCCACCTTCAATATCTCCAAATCAAACTGCCTAATAGTAAATCTGTCTTAGTTGTCTATAGCAACCAATCAGAGCTCAGCTTTCATTTTTTCATAGCCTTGTAGGAACTGAAAGCTGAGCTCTGATTGCTTTCTACTGGCAACTAAGACAGATTTACTATTAGGCAGTTTGATTTGGAGATATTGGAGGTGGGCTACTTTTTCGTCGGCCAGTATATTCTGCATTTGTAACCAATTTATTTGGGTCCTAAGGATAAGAAACGAATACATTTGGAGAGGGTAGGCCAAGGATACTTTATAATGTTTTACAACAACCAAAACTTAATTAGGGATTAAAATTTCCAAATATCTGAGCTTATAATATTGTGGTGTTGATAGCCATGGATTGGATGTGCCTTACTTCCATGGTTTCTAATAGGCTGCAGGAACAAACATTCTTTATTTATTTAGTTGATGCACTTATATAGCGGTGACATATTCCACAACACTTTACAGACATTAGCATCCAACTGTCCCCAAAGGGGCTCACAATCTAAGTTTCCTATCAGTATGTCTTTGGAGTGTTGGAGGAAACCGGAGTGCCTGGAGGAAACCCAAACAAACACGGGGAAAGCATACAAACTCCATTCAGATATTGTCCTATTGTCGGATTCTAACCTAGGACCCCAGCGCTGCAAGGCACCAGTGTTAACCACTGAGCTGCCCAATAATCTAATAAAGCTCTTTCTAAGTTTCTTCATCTTGCTCTTTGGGTGATTTCAGAGCAATGCAGAAACAATATACTACTGATGTCCACTTGGAAAAAACTGGGGCATATGAAGAATTTACACCCTTATAATTTGTTGCATGTGACTGTTCTGGTCTCTTCTGGACACTTAGGGGGTCATTTATCATGCTGAAATACACCTATATATGTCGTATTTCAGGTGCAGATAGTTAGTTGCGCTGCTGTCTGTGACTTTGACCCGCAAACATCAGGTCTAAAATTGTGGGAGTGTTGTGTAGGCAGGGAAGGATGCAGTCCAGCAGGCCCATCTCATTTACCATTTTCTATGCCTGTTTTAGGTGTAGAAAAAGATCTAAATGTAAGACAGCTCAGAAGCTGTCTTACATTTAGAGCTGGTGCTGGATGTGCCGAAGTAATGGCGAGGCCAACGCCTCTCCATAACTTCAGCTGATCCACCGCCAGCTATGGGGCTTTATTAAGACCGGCATCTAAAATGCTGGTCTTAATAAATGTGCCCCTTAGTAAATAGGCCTACTAGTAAGATATTATCATTGGAAGAGCTTAAGTAGAAATACCCAAATGTAGCTTTTTCCCCTATTTACAAGCCAGTAGTTATCTTAATAAACTGTTAAGATAACTATTAATGCTACAAGAGTGGAGAGCGTGTTACAGGTTAATCTCAAACATTCCAACCTTGAGAAGAAACAAAGCAAGTCATTATAAATCTCTCCATACTCCTTTGGATTGTAGCCTCTATCACTTTCCATCAAGGGCTGTATTCGGTTATATAGGAGGGATGTAACCAGGTGCTCCTCAGCAGCAGAACACTGTTGTATACAGATGTGTCCACACTTAACTGATCACTTATCTCAACATGTCCTGAGATGTGTGTCACGAAGTGACGTTATAACTAAATTGGATAAATTGTAATACAACTTTAAGACACCAGGTGGCGCATTGTTTTACTAGCTAATAACTGAATTTAAGGTATTCACTTCTTACATTTAACCTAAATAGCAAAATATATTGTATACATTAAACAAATCCCTCCGAAGGATTTTTTTTTTTAGTGTGCAATGATTATCATATATTTTGCCCGCTGCCATTGTTTACCACAAGTCTATATGCCGTATGCTATGAGTTAGGTACAGTACACTTGGTTTCAGTATACAGTGCTAGTCTAATATTATATTAGTTATATGCAAAATAGCACACATCAACCACAGTATTATGCATAGATAATTATACAATTTTAACAGTCCCATTACATGTTACAAATGTACATAATACAATTCAGGGTGTCAGTATATACCTCAATTTTACCATGACATTTAATATTCCTTAATGATTATACAATCTGTGTATCTAATCCTATCATGTGTGATACTGTCTGCTAAGATGGGTATCTAATCCTATCATGTGTGATACTGTCTGCTGAGCTTTATATCTAATCCTATCTTGTGTGATACTGTCTTCTGAACTGTGTATCTAATCCTATTCGGGGTGACAGTGTCTGCTAAACTACGTATCTAATCCTATCATGTTGGAAACTGTCTGCTGAGCGGTGTATCTAATCCTATCATGTGTGATACTGTCTGCTAAGATGGGTATCTAATCCTATCATGTGTGATACTGTCTGCTAAGATGGGTATCTAATCCTATCATGTGTGATACTGTCTGCTGAGCTGTATATCTAATCCTATCTTGTGTGATACTGTCTTCTGAACTGTGTATCTAATCCTATTCGGGGTGACAGTGTCTGCTAAACTACGTATCTAATCCTGTCATGTGTGAAACTGTCTGCTGAGCTGTGTATCTAATCCTATCATGTGTGATACTGTCTGCTAAGATGGGTATCTAATCCTATCATGTGTGATACTGTCTGCTAAGATGGGTATCTAATCCTATCATGTGTGATACTGTCTGCTGAACTGTGTATCTAATCCTATTCTGGGTGACAGTGTCTGCTAAACTACGTATCTAATCCTATCATGTGTGAAACTGTCTGCTGAGCTGTGTATCTAATCATATCATGTGTGATACTGTCTGCTAAGATGGGTATCTAATCCTATCATGTGTGATACTGTCTGCTGAACTGTGTATCTAATCCTATTCTGGGTGACAGTGTCTGCTAAACTACGTATCTAATCCTATCATGTGTGAAACTGTCTGCTGAGCTGTGTATCTAATCATATAATGTGTGATACTGTCTGCTAAGATGGGTATCTAATCCTATCATGTGTGATACTGTCTGCTGAACTGTGTATCTAATCCTATTCTGGGTGACAGTGTTCCTAACTAAGTATCTAATCCTATCATGTGTGAAACGGTCTTCTGAGCTGTGTATCTAATCCTATCATGTGTGATACTATCTGCAGAGTTGTGTATCTCAGTCTATTGTGTATGATACTGCCTGCTAAGTTGTGTATCTAATCCAATATTGAGTGATACTGCCTGCATATTTGTGTATCTAATCCTATCATGTGTGATACAGTTTGCAGAGTTGTGTATCTAATCCTATCATGTGTGATACTGTCTGCGTATCTGTGTATCTAATCCCATCATGTGTGATACTGTTTGCTGAACTCTGTATCTAATCATATTCTGGGTGACAGCGTCTGCTAAGCTTTGTATCTAATCGTATCATATGTGATACTGTCTGCTTAGCTGCGTATCTAATCCTAACTTGTGTGACACTGTCTGCTTAGATGCGTATCTAATCCCACCTTGTGTGATACTGTCTGCTAAGATGGGTATCTAATCCTATTCTGGGTGATACTGCCTACATATCTGTGTATCTAATCCTATCATGTGTGATACTGTCTGCTGAACTGTGTATCTAATCCTATCATGTGTGATACTGTCTGCTGAACTGTGTATCTAATCCTATTCTGGGCGACAGCATCTGCTAAACTGTGTATCTAATCCTATCATGTGTGATACAGTTTGCAGAGCTGTGTATCTAATCTTATCATGTGTCATACTATCTGCAGAGTTGCGTATCTAAGCCTATTGTGTATGATACTGCCTGCTAAGTTGTGTATCTAATCCTATCTTGTGTGATACTGTCTGCTAAACAGCGTATCTAATCCTATCATGTGTGATACTGTTTGCAGAGTTGTGTATCTAATCCTATCATGTGTGATACTGTCTGCTGAACTCTGTATCTAATCCTATTCTGGATGACAGCATCTTATAAGTTGTGTATCTAATCCTATCATGTGTGATACTGTCTGCTGAGCTGTGTATCTAATCCTACCTTGTGTGATACTGTCTTCTGTGCTGTGTATCTATTCCTATTATGTGTAATACTGTCTATGAAGCGATTAGATGTAAGTGTATAGAGTGTGATACTGTCTGCTGAGCTATGTATCTAATTCTATTAGATGTGATACTGTCTGCTGAGCTGTGTATCTAATCCTACCTTGTGTGATAGTTTTCTGCTGACCTGTGTATCTAATTCTATTAGGTGTGATACTGTCTTGAAACTATTGTTGTATCTTTATAGAGTGTGATACAGATAGAGATAAGGAGCTCTCCTTTGTGTACATACTGTACACTCAGCCACTGCTCAAATAAGAGAGGTAGGGGAGGTGCTCATCTATTTCATTCCCTGTATTTCCCTGTCTTGTGGATGAGGCCTTATTACCAGTTAAGTAAGGCTACTTTCACACTAGCGTTTTTAAATTCCGGTATTGAGTTCCGTCATAGGGGCTCAATACCGGAAAAAAACGCTTTAGTTTTGTCCCCATTCATTGTAAGTTGCGGCAGCACAGATTTAATTTCCCAGGGTTTCCTGTCTCTCTCTTTCTTAAAATTCCCTCTAGAGAGGAAGGTTTTTTATTGCAGAACAGATCTGGGCAGGAGGTCAGATGGAGGGAGAGATAAGAAGTTCCTTGCTGGGTGCAGGGTTTTTAGGCCCCATTCACACGACCATATATTTGCGGGCCCGCATTACTGCGGACCCGCAAATATACGGGGGCCACCCGGCGTGTGTTCCGCAGCGCTTGGAACACACGCTATGCGGCCCCATTGAAAATGCCTATACTTGTCCGTGTGCACAGACAAGTATAGGACATGCTTCAAAAGAGCCACGGCACGGAGCTAGCTCCACAGAGGTGAATGGGGCCGCATCTATTCCCGCATTTTTGCGGATAGATATGGCCCCATTCATACGGTCGTGTGAATGGGGCCTTAGGCAGTGCAGGAAAATAGGGGTGATAGTTGTGGGAAGCAGAAACATTGTTTGCATTGAATATTTACTTACAATTATGGTATAATATGATTTTGTGCACTTAGAATGTTTGCATTTTGGATGAAGACCAGTGTCTCAGAAGAAGTAAAACCTTACATTTACACGTCTAGGTTAGAACAATAGAGGAGGGACTGTATTTCCCTAATCAGGGACTAATCAAACAACAGCAGAATACAATGGTGAATAGTCAGGTAATAAAGACACAGGGAATGGAGACTGGACCATTGACATAAGCAGCAAATATGAGGCCTGGACACTTAGATGATAGGACAGTTGTGAGAAGCTACAGTATAATGCTGAATGCTAATATACCAGGAGCCAAAGCCAGAAGTAGAAATCCTTAAGGCTACTTTCACACTAGCGTTATTGTTTTCCTGTATTGAGTTCCGTCATAGGGGCTCAATACCGGAAATACCCGCTTCAGTTTTGTCCCTATTCATTGTCAAGGGGGACAAAACTAAACTGAAGAGAATGGAGCGCTCCTAAATACATTCCATTCAGTTTAGTTGCGTCCGCAGGCCGGAGAGCAAACCGCAAAATGTTATATTTTGCTTTCCATCCTGGGGATCCGGAGCAAAACGTCATGACCCACAATGCAAGTCAATGGGGACGGATCCGTTCTGTCTGACACAATAGAAACCGGATCCGTCCTCCATTGACTTTCAATGGAGTTAATGACGGATCAGTCCCAGCAATGTTACAGATAATACAACCGGATCTGTTCATAACGGATGCAGACAGTTGTATTATCAGTAACGGAAGCGTTATTACTGAACCCTGCCGGATCCAGAAATAACACCAGTGTGAAAGAAGCCTAATTCCTTTCCAATCCGTTTCTGTAGACAGGTCTGCTTCAAATCCTCATCCAGAAAACTTTGTGTATTTACCCTTAGTGCATTCACATGACCATATTTTTGGTCTGCATCCGATCCACATTTTTTGAGGACCCATTCATTTCAATGGGGGCAAAAAGATGTGGACAACACCATGTGCTGCCTGTATCCGAATGTCTGCTCCATGGCCCCACCAAAAATATAGAACCTGTTCTCTTCTTGTCTGATTTGCAGGGGAATTCTCCATTGACAATACAGGGTGGGCAATATATATTTATTGGCAATGCATGCAATATGAGGAGGGAGATGGAAGGAGGATTATATACTGGCACTAGAGATTTATAAGATCTGAAATAAGGTCGAGGACTAAGCAGGAGATGATTGATGGAATGCTTAAGTTCTGGGATGACGTCCTAACTGTACAACAATTACATTGATCAGCTGTATAAAGTCCTTCCATTAGTGATAGAAAAGAAAGCCACTGGCATGTAACATTCTGTATCACTAAAGCTTTTCATGGAAGAGTAAAGGGCAGCCCTAGATCCATGCTGTGGTTCTGGACTACAGCTGCCCGATGGTAATTCATTAGGATTGGGAGATGTTGTAAATAAATGGTGCAATTGTTATTTTCTGCATTAAACCCATAATTAAAGTTTGTTCAAATTAAACCCTGAATCAGGAGTACTCTAGTATTTTTTCTAATGGTCCACAGACCTGGGTCTGCCAAAATAATTTAAAAAATGTAAGGGGGACAAAACCAGTGGCACCAGTGCTCTGTGGAAAGGTTTTTTTTTTTCCTAAAAATAAGCTCCGCCTCAGGGACTGAAAACAATAAACATGTTTTGTGCTATATTTTCCATTAGCAACATGAATGGGCTTCTATAACTTAGGCTACTTTCACACGAGCGTTTTATAATTCCGGTATTCAGTTCTGTCATAAGGGCTCAATACCGGAATAAAACGCTTCAGTTTTGTCCCCATTCATTGTCAATGGGGACAAAACTGAACTGAAGACAACAGAGCGCTCCTAAAAGCATTCTGTTCCGTCTTCAGACCGGAGAGCAAAACGCAGCATGCTACGGTTTGCTCTCCGGTCCAGGCATCCGCACCAAGACGGATCCATCATGACCCCCAATGAAAGTTAATGGGGACGGATCCGTTTGGTGTGCCACAATGGTGAATGGATTCGTCACCTACACACATACATACATATACATAAACATACACATACACATACATACTTACATGCTCCCGGCAGGTCTCCACAGCGCAGGAGGAGCAGGACGGCGCACACATAGGACGATTCCACCCGGCGCCCAGCAGAGGGCGCTGTGGGGAATCGTCCTATGTGTGCGCCGTCCTGCTCCTTCTGCGTTGTGGAGACTGCCGGGAGCATGTAAGTATGTTATGTGTATTTGTATGTGTATATAACTGTGTGTGTGTGTGTATATGTACTGTGTGACATGTGTGGGAAGGGAGCGCGGTTCTGGCCCCACACATGTCCCTGCGGCAGCACGGATCCAGCGGCACCCTTCACCTGCCGGATCCATGCTGCCGCCAATGTGAAAGTAGCCTTACTTAACTGGTAATCAGGCCCTCATCCACCAAGACAGGGGAAATACAGGGAATGAAAATACATGAGGCCACCTCCCCCACCTCTCTTATCTGAGCAGTGGCTGAGTGTACAGATTTAAACAAGGAGAGCTCCTTATCTCTTCTGTATCACACTCTGATAAGATACAACATAAGCTTTCCAAAGACAGTATCACACCTAACAGAGTTAGATACACAGGTCCAGCAGAAAACTCACACAGGTAGGATTAGATACACAGTTCAGCAGAGAGTAGCACCCTAATTAGAATTAGATACACAGCTCAGCAGACAGTATCACACTCTATACACTTACATCTAATTGCTTCATAGACAGTATCACACATGATAGGAATAGATACACAGTTCAGCAGACAGTATCACACATGATAGGATTAGATACCCATCTTTAGCACACAGTATCACACATGATAGGAATAGATACACAGTTCAGCAGACAGTATCACACAATGATAGGATTAGATATGCAGTTTAGCAGACACTGTCACCCAGAATAGGATTAGATACACAGTTAAGCAGACAGTATCACACAGGATAGGATTAGATTACACAACTCTGCAAACTGTATCACACATGATAGGATTAGATACAAAGCTTAGCAGGCGCTGTCGCCCAGAATAGATTAGATACAGAGGTCAGCAAACAGTATCACACATGATAGGATTAGATACGCAGCTTAGCAGACAGTATCACACATTTAGGATTAGATACACAGTTAGCAGACACTGTCACCAGAATAGGATTAGATACACAGTTCAGCAGAGAGTATCACACATGATAGGATTGGATACACAACTTAGCAGGCAGTATCATACACAATAGGTTTAGATACGCAACTCTGCAGATAGTATCACACATGAAAGGATTGGATACACAACTCCAAACTGCATCACACATGATAGGATTAGATACACAGTTTAGCAGACGGTGTCGCCCAGAATAGGATTAGATACATAGTTCAGCAGACAGTATCACACCATGATAGGATTAGATACCATCTTAGCAGACAGTATCACACATTGATAGAATAGATACACGGATACGCAGACAGTATCACACATGATAGGATTAGATACACAACTCTTACAAACAGTATCACACATGGTAGGCTTAGATACACATCTTAGCAGACAGTATCACACATGATAGGATTAGATACACGGATACGCAGACAGTATCACACATGATAGGCATTAGATACACAACTCTACAAACAGTATCACACATGAAAGGATTGGATACACAACTCTGCAAACAGTATCAGACATGATAGAATTTGATACATAACTCTGCAAACAGTATCACACATTATAGGATTAGACACACAACTTAGCAGGCAGTATCATTACACAATTAGGCTTAGATACACAACTCTGCAAACAGTATCACACATGATAGGATTGGATACACAACTCTGCAAACAGATATCACACATGATAGGATTAATACACAGATATGCAGGCAGTATTACACAAGATAGGATTAGATACCCATCTTAGCAGACAGTGTCATAACAATATAGTACACAAACTCTGCAAACAGTATCACACATGATAGGTTTAGATATTTAGCAACTGTCACCCAGAATAGATTAGATACCAGTTCAGCAGACAGTATCACACATGATAGGATTAGTATACAACTCAGAGGCCACACATCTTAGATACGCAACTCTAACAGATAGTATCACACATGAAAGGATTGATATCTGGATCACACAGATATACACAACTCTGCAAACAGTATGACACATGAATAGAATTAGATACGCAGTTTAGCAGACAGAATCACACATTGATAGGATTAGTACACAGATATGCAGGCAGTATGACAAGATAGGATTAGATAACATCTTTATCAGAGTATCACAAATGATAGGGTTAGATACACAACTTAGGAGGCAGTATCATACATAGGCTTAACATACACAACTCTGCAAACAGTATCACACATGATAGGATTAGATCAGTTTAGCAGACACTGTCACCTAGAATAGGATTAGATACACAGTTCAGCAGACAATAAGGCTTAGATATACCACTCTGCAGATAGTATCACACATGAAAGGATTGGATACACAACTCTGCAAACAGTATCATACATGGAAGGATGGATACACAACTCTGCAAACAGTAATCACACATTATAAGATTGATACACAGCTCAG
>ONZH01007080.1:0-46242 GCA_900303285.1 Rhinella marina | reverse complement strand
CACGAATATTAAATGCGTGGTTCAAACAGATTTCACCACAAGAACAGCATTTTAAATTGTCAAAACCAGTGTGAAGTGTGTTTGTAGAGGGGATGAACATTATGTGTGCCCATGTCTTTAAATTACAGAAAACAAATTTGCAGTTTTGCTAGTACTGTTTAATAATCTGTGTACCAAACCCACTAATTTTCATTCATAAGAAACTTTAACTTTCATTTACAAATCATAAAAAAAAAGTGCAAAGAAAGACCCAGACCTAGTCCTCCTAGAGTCAGAATGTGGGGAATATCAGCAGTAGTAGCACCATCTATCCAGTCAGTAAGAGGAGGAGTAGTAGTAGTCTACGGTTGTTCCTGGTTAACAAAAGGTTTCACCTTATTATTAAGGAGAAAGAGGATGAGATTGTGGATTGGCTGGCTCACTCCTCTTAGTCATAGCGGGATGATGTGAAGGTCATCTCTGAGTCTGACACAGTGCCTTGGAGCCAGGGGTCACTGCATTGCTGCTGCTCTTCTTCCTTGCTACACCAGGGAAGCCTTTCAGTTTCAGTTGCATCCTCTATGTCCTTACAGCTCTCTTTTGGTAAGGTTTTCTAGTATGTAAAAGCATAACACATTAAATGGCACAGTGTTTTTAAACACACTGTTTGTTAATACCATCAACTGAACAATTTGCAGAATCAGATACTAAGTGAATTTCAAGAATCTGTAATTTAACTATATCCGGTATTGTATGTCATGTTATGATTAAGGAACTTTCAAGGTTTGAAATGTATCATCTATGGATCATGCATTGGCAATTAGTTTTCACATACAATTCAATAGAGCTGGAAGATCTGTTTTAGGAATAGATAAAGCACACTGATTTATTATCCACAAAGTCTTTATTAGGATTCATTTTACAGTTTCTAACAATTACCCTGCGCAATCTCTGGATGTAAATCAGTCTCAGGTAATGAATATAAGCAGCTGCTGACTGTCATCTCTCCTCTGTGCTGTGCTCTGTGTGTATAGCTGTCACTGACCAGACTGCAGGAGAAGATCTTATCAATGATGACTTGGTCTCCCACATCCTCCTTATCTTACATGTTTGTTATCTTTCTACCTGTTACATTGTCCGGACAGCGATCCTCATCATGTAACCTGACAAATCTGATAGTTGAATTTGAATACAAATATTATCAGGAAGGAGACATCATTATCGGAGGACTGATTTCTGCTCATGTGGACACTATGAATCTTCCTGTATTTTCTAAAAATCTTTGTTTATTCCTTTACTGCACAGAGTGAGTATAATTTATTACTTCACACACTTATTTCTGTTCTCACCACACTGTGTATATTGTAAGTGACTGAATTGTTTCTAGGGCAGGATTCACTTCCTCACACACACATTGTACAGTGGCACATAGAGTCCATGTCAGACCTTCATCCAGACCTGTAAAGATTCTCTGTGTGAAGGGTCTGTGGATGCAGGGTCTTAGAATCATCAGTTCTGTAGATTAAGGTCAATTTCAGATGTTCATATTGTGGTCACAATTGTGTATTAGTATTTTTAAGCCCAACTCAGGAGCGATTCCCAAAGAAGAAACACGAGTCCTGCCTATGTTTCCGTGTTCATGTTTTAAAATGTTGCAGTTTGGTTCTGGCCCTAGTTCATCACTATTAGTGTTGAGCGAATCGAGCTTCGGATCATAGATTCAAAGTCGTTTAAACACTTTACACTACACTATTAACATTTACAGCCTGCACTGAGGAAAATTTTTTTTCATCTGAAGCAACTTGAGACTTCAGTGAATGAATTTGGTATTCACTTTTACATCGTTAAAAACTAGAGAAGAGCGAGCACTAAAATGCTCGGGTGCTCGTTATTCGAGACAAACTTTTCCGGATGCTCGGGTGCTCGTTTCGAGTAACGAACCCCATTGAAGTCAATGGGAGACTCGAACATTTTTTGCAGGGGACCAAGGCTCTGCCTAGGGAAGGCTGGGTGAAAACCTGGAAACATCAGAAAATGATGGAAACACCATGGAAATGGAAAGGAAACAGCAGGGGCAGCATGCATGGATGCCTCTGAGGCTGCCTAATCCCACCATTACCCCAAATTCTCCTGCAACAGCCTGGTGGTTACCCTCATGGCAATTGTGCTCACCCAGACCAAGAAAGGCAAGGCACATGGCCATCACATGTTAGGGAAGCACTCAACTAGGTGCAACGAAGGTCCATCACCCATGCCCATGCTGGCACTGCTCTCCTATCCCCAGCCACACGATACAGGCATAAGCCTGACACAGCATGGCGGTGACACCAACAAGTGACCAAGTTACATGAGGTAGCAGGTGAGCCACCCAAAAATTTAGCCTGACGCAGCATGGCGGTGACAACAGAGTGACCGAGTTAGACTGAGGTAGCAGGAGGTGAAGCACGGATGGTAATTCGAAGGAGGAGGAGGAGGGGTTGGAGGAAGAGGCATAGTAAGTCTGAGAAACCGTGACCGAGGTAGGCCCCACAATCCTCAAGTGGGCAGTACATGAGCGGCCCCAGGGTCAGACTCGGTCAGAGTGACCGAGCTACACGACGGTAGCAGGTAGAGCACATAAAAAATTTTGCGTCGCTCTGTATGGCTGTGACTACACATTGACCGAGCTACATGACGGTAGCAGGTAGAGCACAGGAAAAATTTAGCGTGGCCCTGTATGGCTGTGACTGCACATTGACCGAGCTACACGACGGTAGCAGGTAAAGCACAGGAAAAATTTTGTGTGGCCCTGTATGGCTGTGGCTGTCAATTTAGGTACGGTTGTCAACTATGAAATTGAACAAGTGGGGCATGTGTTGTATGTATTCTTCTCAGTTTAATACCGTATACGTCACCTATCCGGAAAAATTGTTTGGAGAGATAGAAAGAGAGGAAAAAGACATATTTTTAAAAGTGACGTTTAGTATAGATCAGTTAAAGAGAAAGGATTTTATGAAATGGATTTGTATCACTGAGAGCAAAAAAACCTATTTTTTTACGTGACGTGCAGTATAGATCATTTACACAGAAACAACGGAATGTGGTCTGTGCAGACTGAGGTGCTGGACTGTAACTCACAGAATTGTTCCACTGAGCTGTATGAAATTGATTTGTATCACTGAGAGCAAAAGAACGTATTTTCTAATGTGACATGTAGTATCGATCACTTGGAGAGAGAAAATGGAATGTGCAGACTTGGGCTGCTATAGTGCAAACCACTATTGTGGTGACAACAGAGTGAGCGAGTGACACTGCAGGAGCAAGCGAACCACATAAACATTTTTCGTGGCCTTGTATGGCGGCGGTGACAACAGAGTGACCGAGTTAGTATGCGGTAGCTGGTGAAGCAACCAAAAATTTAGCCTGACACTGCATAGCGGTTACACCACCAGTGACTTTGTCCGACTGAGAATGCAGTGAAATGGCTTTTGTTGAGCCTCCAAAATTTTTTTTCTTTTCGGAGTACATAAAGTCAACCCTCAGCAAAAATGTTTTTGTCGGTACTTGCGCCTCCTGAAAAATTGTTTCGAACTGTCTGTTTGACGCTCCTGAAACATTGTTTTACAGTATCTGTAGTTGACATTGCGGAAAAATTGTTTGGATAGAGGGCCTGTAGGTGGCCCTCCGGAAAAATTGTTTAGAGAGAGGGCCTGTAGGTGGACCTCCGGAAAAATTGTCGTAAAAGAGTGCCAGTTGGCCCTCTAAAAAATTGCATTTTGGGTCAGCGTTAGGCAAAGACAACAAGGAGGAGGAGGAATAGGAGGAGTAGAGAAGAGGAATCGAATACATAAGTAATGTTAATCTTTAGCTGCTTTCCCCCGGAGGAGATTTGAATTCCGGTGAAATCCAGGCTTTGTTCATTTTAATAAGAGTCAGCCTGTCAGCACTGTCAGGTGACAGGCTTGTATGCTTATCGGTGATGATGCCACCAGCTGCACTGAATACCCGCTCTGACAACACGCTAGTGGCAGAGCAGGCCAGCACCTCCAAGGCGTACAGCACCAGTTCAGGCCACGTGTCCAGCTTTGAAACCCAGTAGTTGTATGGAGCAGAGTGATCGGTCCGGCTTTGGTATGGTCAGCTAGGTACTCCCTCACCATCTTTCTGTACAGCTCCCACTACTCTGCCTAGACTGGGGACAGGTGACGGTGTCTTGCTGGGGTGACATAAAACTGGCAAAGGCCTTGGAGAGTGTTCCCCTGCCAGTGCTGGACAAGCTGCCTGCTCCCCTCCTTTCCCCCGCTACTTGGCCCACAGAACCATGCCCTCTGCCGCTAGCGGTGTCAGATGGGAAGGATTGTTTCAGCTTGTGCACCAGGGCCTGTTGATACCTATTCACTCTCGTACTCCTTTCCTCTACAGGGATGAGAGTGGAAAGGTTCTGCTTGTACCGTGGGTCCAGGAGAGTGAACACCCAGTAATCGGTGTTTGAAAAAACTCTTATAACGCGAGGGTCACGGGATAGGCAGCCTAACATGAAGTCTGCCATGTGCGCCAGAGTCCCAACACTTAAGAATTCCCTCTCCTCTCTGGCCTGACTCTCCATTTCCTCCTCCTCCTCCTCCTCCAAGTCCTCCTCTTCAGCCCATACACGCTCAACAGTTAATAAGTACTGAGCACTGGTACCCTCTACTGTCTTGCCGACATTCTCCTCCTCTTCCTCCTCATCCTCATCCCCCTCCTCCGATACGCGCTGAGAAACAGACCGGAGGGTGCTCTGGCTATCAAGCGACGTATCTTCCTCCACCGTATCTTGTGACAAGCGCAAAGCTTCCGACTTCATGCTGAGCAGTGAATTTTTCAACAGGCAAAGCAGCGAGATGGTGAGGCTGATAATGGCGGCATCGCCGCTGACCATCTGTGTTGACTCCTCAAAGTTGCTCAACACCTGGCAGATATCAGACATCCACGTCCACTCCTCATTGTAGACTTGAGGAAGCTGACTGACCTGACTACCAGTTCTGGTGGAAGTTGACATCTGGCAGTCTACAATCGCTCTGCGCTGCTGGTAAACTCTGTATAACATGTTTAATGTTGAATTCCATCTTTTGGGCACGTTGCACAACAGTCGGTGAGCGGGCAATTGTAGACGGCGCTGCGCTGCCCAGAGAGTGGCAGCATCTGTGGTGGACTTGCGGAAATGCGCACAGATGCGGCGCACCTTGGTGAGCAAATCAGACAGATTGGGGTATGTCTTGAGGAACCGCTGAACTATGAGATTGAACACGTGGGCCAGGCATGGCACATGTGTGAGTCTGCCGAGTTGCAGTGCCGCCACCAGGTTATTCCCGTTGTCACACACAACCATGCCTGGCTTTAGGTTCAGCGGTGCCAGCCACAGATCAGTCTGCGCCGTGATGCCCTGTAATAGTTCTTGGGCGGTGTGCCTTTTGTCACCTAAGCTCAGCAGTTTGAGCACCGCCTGCTGGCACTTACCCACGGCACTGCTGCTGCGCCTAGAGCTACCGACTAAAGGTGCCATGCCCACGGTTGGTAATTCGGAGGAGGAGGTGGAGGAGGGGTCAGAGGAGGAGGCATAGTACGTCTGAGAGACTGTGACCGAGATAGGCCCCGTAATCCTCGGTGTGGGCAGTACATGAGCGGCCCCAGGGTCAGTATCGGTCCCAGCCTCCACCAAGTTAACCCAATGTGCCGTCAGTGAGATATAGTGTCCCTTCCCTGCAGCACTTGTCCATGTGTCCGTGATTAGGTGGACCTTCTCAGAAACAGCGTTGGTCAGGGCACGGATGATGTTCTGTGACACGTGCTAGTGTAGGGCTGGGACGGCACATCGGGAAAAATAGTGGGGGCTGGAGACCGAATACCGAGGGGCAGCCACCGCCATGAGGATGCGAAAGGCCTCGGCCTCTACCACCCTATAGGGCAGGATCTCCAGGCTCAGCAATTTGGAGATGTGGACGTTGAGGGCTTAGGCATGTAACTGGAACTGTATTTCCTCTTGTAAAGACAGCTGAACACTGCGCAGGGACACATTGGTGGACGCTGTGGAGGATCATGGAGGCAAATGTGTGGTTTTCCGGCGGGAGTCGCTCGTGCTGGGGTCCTAGGCAGGCGGTTGACTAGCAGAGGCAGCAAGTGACACAGGGGAAGGAGCAGTGGTGTGACCCGCAGGAGGTGGTGAACGGCCTTGGTTCCATTGAGTGGGGTGTTTAGCACTCATATGCCTGCGCATGCTGGTGGTGGTTAGGCTAGTAGTGGTGGCACCCCTGCTGATCCTGGTGTGGCACTAGTTGCACACCACAGTCCGTCGGTCATTCTCACTTTGTTTAAAGAACCTCCAGACTTGTGAACATCTAGGCCTCGTCACGGGAGCTTCACTACGTGGAACAGTTGCTGCTGATGCACCAGCTCTGGCCCTGCTTCTCCCTCTGGCCACACCACTGCCTCTTACAACCTGTTCTGGTGTAGCACTCGCCTCCGCCTCAGAAGCACTGTCTTCACTCGGCATATCAACCCAGCTTGGGTCAGTCGCCTCATCATCCTCCGATTCCTCAGTCTGCTCCCCCCTTTGGACTTCTTGCCCTGACAACAACTTCACCACGGTCTGACAACCATGTCTCCTCATCGTCCGACACCTCTTTACAAACTTCTTCCACTAACTCAACATTGTCATCATCATCATCATCACCCACAGACTGCGACAGTTGGAAAACTTGGGCATTGGGAACAAGGTCAGCAGCAACCTGAGAAGTGGTTTGTGACTCTGGGAAGGGTCCAGAAAACAGTTCCTCAGAGTATGCCGGATCGCATTCCAAATTTTCCTGGGAGGGGGCACACGGGGGGGAAGGAGGTTGAGGTGGAGGAGCCAGAGGAGTGCTCTCTTGGGTAACGTGGGTGGACTGTGTGGAAGACTGACTGGTGGAAAAATTACTTGAAGCATTGTCCGCAATCCACGACATCAGCTGTTCACACTGTTGTGGTTTCAACAGTCCTCTACCACGTGTCCCTGTAAGTTGAGACATGAAGCTAGGGAGTGTAGCTCTGCGGCGTTCCCCTGCTCCCTCATCAGCAGGTACTGTCTCACCCTGCCCAGGACCACGGCCTCTGCCCCCTGCAGTAATTGAATGCCCACGCCCTTGTCCTCGTCATCAACCCTTAGCCCTGGGGTTCAACATTTTCTGTATATAAGTGTATTATATATACCAAAAAACAAAAATAAATGGGCCTGCTGTACTGAAACCCACAAACTTGTTCAATCTGATCAATTTAATATATAGGTGGATAAGTTAGAGCAAAGTTACATATTTTATTACATACCGTGCAGTATGGAGCAATTACACTGAAACTATTAGATTAGGCAGACTTGGTCTGCTTAGTTGCAACCCAGACAAATGTCGCATAGAGATTTTTCTAATGTAGCTGTATCAGTGAGAGCAAAAGACCGTATTTTATTACGTGACGTACAGTATGGGTCACCTGGACAGAAAATACTTATTGTGGTTTGTGGTGACTGGCCAGCTGAACTGTGACACACAGAATGGTTCCACACTGCTGTATGAAATGGTTTTGTATCACTGAGATTAAAAAAAAAAAAAAAAATTTTTTTCTTTTTTTTTTTTTTTTACGTGACATGCAGAATATATCAGAGAGCAAACTCAGACCCTGCTGACTGTGGCTATTTTCACTGCAACCCAGACAAATGTCGCACAGAGATTTTTGTAATGTAGCTGTATCAGTGAGAGCAAAAGACCGTATTTTATTACGTGACATACAGTATGGGTCACCTGGACAGAATGGATGGATTTGTATCACTGAGAGCAAACAAAAGGATTTTGTATTGTGACTTCCACTATCTATCAGTTAGACAGAAAAAAATCTTCTGCAGACTGTGCCTATTTCAATGAAACACAAAAAAATTGTCCCACTTAGCTGTTTGAAATGGATGTGTGTCACTGAGAGCCAAAAAATAAACTTTTTCCAGTCTCCCTGCAAAATGCTGCAAATATGGTGGTAGCTGCACTACTAGTGCCAGCAAGCCCAGCCACAAGTAGATAAAAAAAATGGGTCTTGTAGCCCTAACAAGGGCTGTTGGGTTCTTTTAGAATCACTTTAGAATCACACAAATCTAGTAGAACACCCTAACACTCTCCCTGTATCACATTGTAGATCTGTCCCTAACGGCATCCAGACGGCATCTGAGCCGAGCACTGCGGCCATTCACTAGTATATTCCAGGGTCACCTGATCAGGCCAGCCAATCCCTGCTATTGACATGTAAGGGCCCCACGTGATGTTGGGTGTACCACAGAGTCTCCTGGCTTGTGATTGGCTGAGTTTATAGGCGGCAAAAATTCAAAAGGCGGGAGATGCCATTTCCTCGAGCATGGCGAGATACTCGTCCGAGTAGCGAGTACTTACGAGTACCCTAATACTTGAACGAGCACCAAGCTCGGACGAGTATGCTCGCTCATCTCTATTAAAAACATTTCAGATTGGTACAGGCAAGTATCTCAGTACCAAACATGAAGTTGGATTCCGAATTTTAAAAGTGTTTAACCCCTTCCTGACTGCCATATAGCTATATACATGCTATCTGCACATACCCTATGCAGAAATAGCATATATATAAATGTTTGCAAAGAGCTTGGATTAATGCACTGTGGCTGTCACAGACAGTGTAGAGTCTAGTAATGATGGCAATGGACCAATTAGAGTGCTCGCTTGTCGGCGATCGATCCGATTGGTTAATCTGTTCAGACTATCCAATCAGATCGTGGCAGTGTAAAAGTGCTAGTTTTTCTGATTTGCACACTGCAGATGAAAGCCTGAAATCGGGTACTATCTGCTCCGTGCCCCGCGATATGTACGCCATATCTGTGCCCCCTGCATCGATCTGTGCCCAGCTGCCCCCATCCATTTAGTCTGCCCCTATGAGTTCCCCTGCCCCCTCCATGTAGCTTGCCCCCATGAGTGTCTCCTGCCCACTTTGGTGTCTCCATCCCTTATCTGTGCCCTCTTGTGAGGTCCCCTTGCTGTATGTGATGGTGGCGGCTCTGTTTCTAAGCCGCCACCATTAGCAGCGAGTCTCAGCTGTAACCCTTCTCTCAGCCATCGGGCTGCTGCGCTGTCATGGCAGCAGAACGGTGGTTGCCATGGCAACTGGACAACTTGCAAAGGTGTCCAGTATTGCCATCTATCAGTGTAAAACTGATAGTATTATACTTTACAATGCTGCTCCTTTCCTTTTGAATTCTGCTATCTGCTCATACAACAGTTTACGACCATGTCTGGGGTGTTGCCTTGTTAAAGTGAAAAATGTCAACTTAAGCGACTTTTTCTTGTAAAACATATAATTTTTCATTTTCACAGCCAAGTGCTAAATATTATGAAACGCCTTTGAGATAAAAGTAGTCATTACACACCTCACTAAATTCTTTGAGGGGTGTACTTTCCAAACTGAAGTCACTTTTGGGGTTGTTTTTACTGTAGGGGTGATTTAGTGTGCCTTCAAATATGACATGACACTCAAAAGCTATTCCAGCAAAATCTGCTGTCCAAAAACGATGTGGCGCTCCTTTCCTTCTTAGATGTGTTGTGTGCCCATACAGCGGTTTAGAAGCACATATGGAGTGTTTCTGTAAAATGCAGAATCAGGGTAATAAATATTGTGGTTTGTTTTGCTGCTTACCCTTGATATGTTATAGGAAAAATTGGATTAAACTTAAAGATCTGCACAAAAACTGAAAATTATAAATTTCACCTCCATTTTAATTTAATTATTGTGGAAGGGTTAACAGAGTTTGTATAACTAGTTTTGAGTAATTTGAAGGGTTTAGTTTCTAAAATGGGTTCATTTATTGGTGGCTTATATTATGTAAGAACCTCAAAGTGACTTGAACTGAACAGAACAGAACTGAATAGGTCCTTGAAAATGTGGGTTTTCAATTTTTAAAAAAAAAAAAAATACTTCTTAAATTCTAAGCCTTCTAAATTCCTAAAAAAATAAACTGTAATTTTTAAAAGGATACTAACATAAAGTAGACATATAGGGAATCATAAGTAAAAACTATCTAATGAGGTATTACAAACTGTCTTTAATGCACAGAAATTCAAATTTAGAAAATTATATTTTTTCCAAATTTTCTGTAAATTTGGGATTTTTTATAATATAAAGGTAAAACTTATTGACCCAAATTTACAGCTATTATGAAATACGAGATGTAACGAGAAAACAATCTCAGAATGGCTTGGATATATGAAAGCATTCCAAAGTTATTAACACATAAAGTTACACATGTCAAATTTGCTAAATTATGCCTGGTTAAGAAGGTAAAAAATGGCCTTAATTAATACCAAATTCTGTCACCAAAGTCTTAAGCAACTATGGGTGAAACTAATTTTGCCTCTATATAGGCAATACATTTTTATGTTGTGTGGAGACAGAGCTCAGTACAGCATTAGAACAAAGTGTTCGATTCGCTCAAACCTAATCACTGTGTTACATTTTCATGCCCTCACATGTGGCTTATTTAGGAATCATTGAACCAAAGCTGTAGAGATGAGTGAATCAAAATTTCATTCACCGAACATTCGTCCAACTTTTCATAAGATTTGTATATCCGGCGAATATATTTGTTGAATCTGTGTACAAAATATATGTTATTATGTGACGTTTAGCGAACATTCGCACACTAATAACGAACATTCAGGTAAAAAAGTACGCAACTTCTTTGAACACGTACGCATGAGCGTACAAATTGTGTAAGAAAATGACGGGCTTTGCTGGAGAGGAATGGTGGAGCAGGAGGAACGCTCTGAGTCTGACCCCTGGCTACATATGGATACTGTATCAGCAGATGACAGCAGATCATCCGGCTGAGACTGAGATGAGCGTGCCATCCACTCCACTACCTCATCCACTTTCTCCTCCACTACAATTTTGTGCCATGGTGGGTTAGCCTGGTGGAACACCGGCCAAGTATTGCAAATACTACAAGTAGATGCTCCGGCTACAGGTCCTTTGACACTTCTGCCCTGTGCCACCTACCCTTTTTTTAGAGCTCGATTTCTGGCTGGAACTGGACCCTTTTGCTTATCCATTCCAGACATTTCACTCTGTGGCCCTGCAGCTGGTCTTTGTCTTTGTCCCTGTCTCTCTCCCTATCTCTCTCCCTGCCTGATTAATTACTAGCCCTGCACTTGTCCTGCTGTATCCCTGATGTGTAATATGGATTCCCTGAACAATTACACCCCAATTTCAACAAGGCAGTTATCAGAACTTCACACACAGTGCTTCTGCTCATCTCAGCAGTTGCAGCAGAATTGATGCGTCACTGGCTTACCGAGCCTGAGCCAATCAGAGCAAGCCCTTCCCACTAGGTCAGGTGACCACTTTCTTGTTCGCTAATTACTTGAATTCATACGCAACAGCGTTTACAGTAGCTTATACGTAGCATTAGAGTGCAATTTATCGGACAAGTACGTAGCGAATGCATAGAAGGCCTAAGGAACATTTTAGAATCTTAGCAGAGCGAATCACCTAATATTAGGATTCACTTTGCAGCTGACAATTTCCAAGATTCAGTACGAATCAAATAGTCGACGAATAGATTCGCTCATCTCTACAAAGCTGTAAATAGAATGTAAATGACGCTCTTTGTATATTGTATTAATGATTTATCTCATTACATTCATGATATTGTACATATTCCAGGGTTCAGATTGAATCGTATAAAAACATTTTGGCTTTCATTTTTGCTATTGATGAGATTAACAAAGATCCCGACCTTCTGCCCAATATTACTCTCGGCTATAATATATTTGATACATGTGGAAGTCCCAGGAAATCTCTGAAGTCTTCCATGCAAATAATGTCTGGAAAAGACAAGGAGGCTCCAAATTACTCCTGTGTGGATGATGGAGAAGTGGCTGCTTTTGTGGTTGATCCTGGATCTGATATCAATAGAGCCCTGCTACAATTCCTCAGTCTATATAGGTTTACACAGGTTAGTGGCATCTACGTGGTATCAACCAAAAACTTGAAGTAGATATAAATAGGTGGTTATACCTGTACTATACAACAGAATATATGGTCATGTTAAGGTTTGTGTGTATTTTGTTCTTTTAGATCAATTATGGACCTTCTGACCCTCTCCTGAGTGATAGAATCTCATATCCAACATCTTATCAGATCACTCCTGATGACCAGGCTCGATATGAAGCCATTGTGAAGACTCTGCAACACTTTGGATGGAACTGGGTTGGGATCATTACACCAGACAGTGGAATTGGTGAAATGGAGTCAGAAACACTTAGTAAAATGATGACTCAGCATGAGATCTGTGTAGACTTTATCATCAAATTAGATAAATATGATTACACTATGAATAAAATGGGAATGGAGAAGATGAGAAAATCATGGGCTAAAGTCATAGTGGTTTGTGGTCTTTTTAACAGGTTTTATGCACAATTTATCTACAGAGCTCAAATGGAAAATATCACATTGATCCTTCATGAGTCTTGGATTGGTATTGCAAATTTAGGACATGAATATTATAAATCAGTCAACTGCAGCTTAATGTTTATGTCACCGAGGAAAGGAATCCCCAAGTTTAATGCCATTCAAAATATAAGCCCCATGACCCGTCCAGATGACCCGCTGCTGGAAGATCTGTGGTTCGTCATTTATAGATGTCTGACTAAAAATAAAAATAAAAATAATTTTTTAAAACTAATTTATAAAGATAACCCCACAGTTAACTGCAGTGAGATATTTGGCTTCCCTAATGGGATGTATAATGGTCACACTCTGTACTATGTCTACACATCAGTCCATATTCTGGCTCATGTTCTGAATACAATTGTACCAAGAAGATCTAGTTTACAGACACGAGGACTAAGACATAAAGTAAGTAATATACAATCTATCTGTATAACCAGTGGTTCAGAGGATAGCTGATATAACTCATCTTCTATGGTAGCATCACACTGTTCATCCAGCCCTGACCTCACTGACATATGAGTGAACACATGGTCTCCTGAAATACTCTGTGACACTGGGGGACCCCTCTCTTCTCACTATGCAATTCTAAGTTTGTGACTTCTCTCAATACTACTACTTCTAGACCTATCACTCTTCGCTGTGTAATTATGAGCTTGTGACCCCCCTTCCCCAGATTGTCTTCATTCTAAGCTTCATATCATGAAATTACTACTGTCACATCCAAGTCTGTTTTGGCTAACCTTAAAGGGGTTGTCTGAAATAATTAAAATTTTGGAGACACTCTTGAATGGTCTTTAAAAAAGAGGGCTATTTTGTACGCTCCTGGTCTAGTCCTCCTGCCCAGGGGTGGACATACCGCCTGTGCAGCCGGTTCGGAGGGGGGCCCTTCTTGCCGGCGGCAGGGCAGGGGAAAGATGAGCAATTCCCAGGGGCGGATTGGCTGTAGACCCTACCGGGAGCTTTCCAGGTGGGCCGATACCCAGTGGGCCGCCTGACTCTCCACCATCTCCTTACGTTGCTGCCATGTGTTTTTAATGAGTCCATTAATGTACATTAGTGCTTAATTAGCGCTGGGAGCACCAGGTCCTGACACACAACGATAGACGGCAGCCGCCAGCCGGCCCTGCAACATGTGTGCGCACTGGAGGGAGCCCACAGTTGTGAGATGAGGTAGTGGTACAGTGCCACGGTGTTAGCGATGTGGCCGTGACGGACGAGTGCATTACCAGAGGGGTCTCCTCGCATCAGGGTGTCACATGATCACAGTCCGGATGTTGAGAGCGTCCATTAGAGTGTATATCTGCTAAAGGAATCTGCACCGTCGCATTTCCATTTACAAAATTTGGCACACAGGTAAATCAGGTTGTCAGGGTGGTTTTAGACCGGTTCTCAGCTCTCTAGGACGCCTGAGATACTCCCAAAAAATGCAAATATGGCACATCATATGACCTACATTAGCCAATAGAATCCTGCAGGTCTATTTCTTCATATCCCAACTGTCATACACACGGTCACATGTCCCTTATCAGCCAATGGAAGCTCGCAGGTGCTTAGTCTCCACATACACACATTTTACACCAGGTTTCCATAACAACCCAGCCATTTTTCTTCACTACTGTAGGTGCACAGTGTTGTGGATGACACTATTAAGGAAGCGGAGTGCTATGAAGGTCACAGAACTTAAAAATCATGCTGCCAGGCAAACTAAGCTATGCCCCCCCCCCCCACACACTCAAAGTGGGATTGAAAAAATGAAGGTAAAAATTAACTTCTGTCAGCTGCAGGGGTGGGAAGGAGGGTGACTTTCTCCCTGCAGCTCATGCTCAAACTGCACAGTGCTGCTGTCTGAGAGTGAGCTGTTCAAAAGGACAACCCTGTGTCCATTCAGGCCCTGCGCTGGACAGAGGACAGGAAGTCTGAAAGCTGAAATGTCCAGCTAGACCTCTGGCCACCCTAGGGGCAGGCTGCTGTGGAGGTCCAAGTTAAGGGGACAATCCACTATAGAGGTCAGTGTTAAGGGGCAGATTTCTGTAGAGGCCACTGTTAAGGGGGTGGGTGTTTTGAAATCATGGTTAAGGAGAAGGGGTACTGTGGAGGTAAATAATAAAGGGATGTCCGCTGTGGAGGTCAATGTTAAAGGGGAGGGCGCTGTGGATGTTACTATTAAGGGGGCAGGCTGCTGTGGAGGTCACTGTTAAGGGAGGAGGGGACTGTTCAAGTTGCAGCGGGGTACTGTGAGGTCATTGTTAAGGCAGCGGGGTATTGTGAGATCCCTGTTAAGGGAGCGGGATTCAGTGGAGGTTACTGTTAAGGGAGTGGGGTACTGTGGCAGTCACTGTTAGAGGGAAAGTCGCTGTGGAGGTCTCTGTCAAGGGGGCAGGAAATAGTGGAGGTCAGTTATGGCGACTGCAACCTATCATCAGTGTTAAGGGGTGTGTGCTGAAGAGGTCACTGTTAAGGGGGCGGGCCACTGTGCAGGTCACCGTCAAGAGGGTGCAGTAATGTAGAACTCACTGTTAAAGGTGCAGGCTGCTGTGAAGGTCAAAGTTAAGGAGATGGGCTGCTGTGGAGAACCCATTTTAACCTTTTTCACTCCTGGAGTTTTTTTTTTTTTTTTTCATTTTTATGTTTTCCGTTTTCGTTTTGCCTGCCTTCAAACAGACATAACTTTTTTATGTTCACATAGCTGTATGAGGGCTTGTTTTTTGCGGGACAAGTTGTACTTTCCAACGCCACCATTTAATATTGCATATTATGTAGTGGGAAGCCGGAAAAAAAATGGGGTGATAGGTCAGTACGAGTCTGGAAATATCTAATAAGTATAGTTTTTCTTGCGTTTTGATGGTGATACAATTTTTTGTCGCCATATTTTAACCCCTATAACTTTTTGGTATGTAAGTGTACGGAGCTGTATGGGGGCTCATTTTTTGTGGGATCTGAACTTTTCAATTATCCCATTTTAGGGTGTGTATTACTTTTTGATAGCTTTTTATTTATTTTTTTCTTAGAAAATAAAGCAACAAAAAACGGTGAATCGGCCATTTTGAAGATTATTTCCGCTTCTCTGTTTTCCGTTTGAGAAATAAATTTTTGTATTCTTATAATATGGACATTTTTGCACATGGCAATACTCATGATGTGTATTTTTTTATTTTTTTACTACTTTTATTTTTATTTTCTGGAAAGGGGGGTGATTTAAATTTTTATGTTTTTTTTAATTTTTAAAAACTTTATTTATTTAATTTTTTTTACACTTTTTTATAGTTACCATAGGGAACTTTAACAAGCAATCATCTGACAGCTCATATCATAGACTCCAATGTATTTGCTACTTTCTTATGGAGCCCTATTACACACAAGGGCTCCATAGGAAATACTATGCAGCAGCCCCCTGCCATTCACAAAGGCAAGGGCTGCTGCATAAATGCTCAGACTCCTTCAATCTCCACATGGGGGAGTCGGAGCAACACCGGAAGCATGCGTTTCCGGTGTTTGACGCGCTTCAATCCTGACCACGGCATCTGAGGAGTTAAATGTCTGTAATCGGCATTGCTGCCGGTTGCAGACATCATCTGTGGGTGTCTGCTGTAGCAATCAGCAGTCCACCCGCGGCCATGGCACCAGCGCTACTCAGGAGCGGGCCCCATCTTTAAACACATGCCGAGCACTGTATTATTACAATGCTGGGTGCAAAGGGGTTAAGGAGATGGGGCACTGTGGAGGGGTCAGTGTTAAGGGGTGCGGGGCTGTGGAGGTCACTGTTAAAGGGGCGGGGTGCTATAGATGTCACTGCTATAGTGGATACTGTCGATATCTTTTAACAACACACAAACATTAAATGAAATCTAAAATATAAAGCTGTGTGTGTGTGTATGTGTGTGTGTGTGTGTGTATGTCCGCTAAAGGAATCCGCACCGCCACAGCTACAATCACGAAATTTGGCACACAGGTACATCAGGTGTCCGGGAAGGTTTTAGAACGGGTCTTAGCTCTCTAGGACATACCGTTCCGAGATATATTTAAAAAAAATGCATTAGCCAATAGAAGCTTGGTCACATGACTCTTACCAGACAATAGAAGCTAACAGGCAGTTAGTCTCCACACACATCAGGTTTCTATAACAACCCGGCCAGTTCATGTCTGTAGGTCTGCTTTAAAGAGGCAGAGAGCAGTGGATGACACTGTTAAAGGGGTATTCCGGTTACCATAAATATAACTTATGTTTTAGACTAATTCATCATCAATCATTACCTCATATTATGTAAATTTCACATATTTATTGTTCAGTAGTAATACAAGATGTTTTCTTACACTGCTACCCACTTTCCTCCCAAATTACTTTGGTATCGACCTGTAATTCAGGCCACCTTCAAAAGAAGACTTAAAGGGGTATTCTCATCTTAGACAATGGGGGCATATCGCTAGGATATGCCCCCATTGTCTTATAGGTGCGCATGCGCAGTGCGCCCTCATTCAGTTCGGGGGCTCCGTTCTGGATATAGGTGCTGGTCCCACCGCTGGCGATATGCCCCCATTGTCTAAAATGAGAATAACCCTTTAAAAGCCCCACTCCCAGGTCCCACTAAGTCACGCCCCCCTCAGAGAGGCCATGCCCCTTCCATGCCATATTTGACCGGGATTGAAAAAATGAAGGTAAAAATCAACTTCTGTCAGCTGCAGGGGTGGGGGGAGGATGATTTTCTCCCTGCAGCTCATGCTCAGACTGCACAGTGCTGCTGTCTGAGAGTGAGCTGTTCAAAAGGACATCCTTGTGTCCATCCAGGTCCTGCACATAACAGAGGACAGGGAGTCTGAAAGCCAGACTGTCCAGCCTCCCTCCAACGTGAAGCCATGCCACCGGTCCTCATGATGCCACACCCCTAAACACAAGGCCACACCCCCAGTTCCATGAAGACACTGAAGAGAAGCTGTCTGAGCATGAGCTACTGAAAGGGTGGACATCCCTGTGTCAGTCCAGGCCCTCTGCTGGACGGTGGACAGGGAGTCTGAAAGCCAGAAGTCCGGCTCTAGGCTGGACAGTCCAGTTTTCTGGCTACCTGTTCTCCGTCTGGTGCAGTGCCCGGACGGACGTAGGGATGTCTACCCTTTCAGTAGCTCATGCTTAGCTTCTCCTCTGTGTCTTCATGGAGCCAGGGGGTGTGGCCTAATGTTTAGTGGTGTGGCCTCATGGGAACTGGGGGTGCTGCTTCATGTTTATGGGCATGGCCGGAGAGGTCTGGCTTTCTGGGGTGAAGACAGTGGCCACTCTAGCTGCAGTGGAGGATACAATTAAAGGGGAGGGCACTGTGGATGTTTCTGTTAAGGGGTGGGCTGCTGTGGAGGTCACTGTTAAAGGGACATGCACTGTAGAGGTCACTCTCGATATCTTTTAACGACACACACAAATATTAAATGAAATAAATTAAATATACCCGGGCGAAGCCGGGTCCTTCAGCTAGTAGATAAAATATACTTATAATTAAATATAAATATATATTGCGGGTGATCACTCGTTCCCAGAGTTCTTTGCTCCATGTCCTAACATGTACAGCAGGCATTTTAGGGGAAAAAAATGTGATTCGTCACTGCGAAGCGTCATGAAATTCGACATGAATTCCTAAAATTTGGATCAAATTCCAGTTCATCAGCTTTGCTCGCTCATCTCTGTGCAGCTGTGCATCTATATCCAGGAGCGCAGACTCTGCACATATGTCGTGTGCTGCTCCTAGTTACCTCTGTGTGCATCAGCAACCAATGAGAGGAGGAGCATGAACACCTATATGTACCACCTTAATTAAAGGTCGCTTCTTAGATAGGTGGGGCAAAAGTGCACAAGAATCCTATTTCCAGGATAGAAGAGCTTTCATACCTGGAGGTGCCACACCTTCAAGACAAATCAAAAAGGTTGGTCTCACCGACCCAATTTTTTTTATTTGTCTTGAAGGAGTGGCACCTCCCGGTGTGAATGCGCTTCTATCCTGGAAATAGCATTCTTGTGCACTTTTTCCCTCCCTATCAGATAGGTCGCCTTGATTAGGTGGTACATATAGGTGTGTGCTCCTCATCGGTTGCTGATGCACACAGAGGTAACTAGGAGCAGTACACTTATACTGTATGTGCAGGGTCTGTGCTCCTGGATATAGATGCCCAATAGAATAGATAGGTTTACAGTAGGACTTGCCTGACCTGACACCACCTTGGCAGGGGTAGGTGGGCACAGATGTGTTTTGATCAAACTATATTGGTTAAGAGTTTCAGATTTTATCATATCAGAATGAGGCCTTAGTCCATATGTTGTGTTTGCATCTATTGCTGTAGTGCATTATTTTCTTTATAAATGTAGCCATGCACATCCGCATATTTACTATCATATTGTGCAGGAGTTTTTGGATCTTTTTCCCGTGCAATTTTTTAAATTTTTTTATTTTTATTTACTTTCCACCGTCACAGAGAAATATAATAATCAACCTGTTAATTAGGCTGGTGAGACTTGCCTATTTTTTTCTGTTGAAAAAAACGTTACTTGTCAAAGTCACAGGGAAATATAATAATTAATCAGCTTGTTAATGGAGTCAATGAGACTTACTTATATTTTGTGATGAAAAAAACGTTACTTGTCACGGTCACAGGGAAATAAAACAGTTAATCGGCCTGTTAATTGGGTCACATGGTCTGAGCTTGCCTTTTACACATTGAAGGTTCTGTCCTGTCCTGTAGCAAGTGTATTGTCCGAACGTGTGGCCAGCATAAAGAGGTATACTGACCTCATTGTTATAGCGCTGTTTGCGCCTTCTCTTTGCTATTTCCATTTTTTTTCTGTGGCCTCCAAAAAACAAAACAAAAAGTAAAAAGCAACATTTAAAGGGTTTCTGTCACCAGTTTTTTCGGTATGAATCAGGCTGACATTAGAGATGTGCTAATGTCACCTGATTCCAAATATATATCTGTTTTATTTACTGGTGCCCCCATTTTTATATAAAATGAACTTTTATTTTATACTAATAAGGCTCCTAGGTGCAAGGGGCGTTACCCCTGCTCCTAGAGGCTCTGTTGATTGACAGGACCAGGCAGAGAAGAAACACTCAGTTCACCATAGATTTTAAGGACCTTCAATGATGTCATGACCATGTGATCAGTCACATGGTTTAGGAGGAGACAGGCTGTTTGTGTGATCCTAACCATGTGACTGATCACATGGTCATGACATCATTGAAGGTCCTTAAAATCTATGGTGAACTGAGTGTTTCTTCTCTGCCTGGTCCTGTCAATCAACAGAGCCTCTAGGAGCAGAGGTAACGCCCCTTGCACCTAGAGGCCTTATTAGCATAAAATAAAAGTTCATTTTATATAAAAATGGGGGCACCAGTAAATAAAACAGATATATATTTGGAATCAGGTGACATTAGCACATCTCTAATGTCAGCCTGATTCATACTGAAAAAACTGGTGACAGAAACCCTTTAAAAAAAAGGTTGGTGACCTCCTTTTTCTCCTCCACCTCTTCCACCTGCACCGCCACGTCAGCCTCTTCCATCTGCACCTCCATGTCAACCTCCTCTTCCACTGGGACCTGAGCCTCCTGGCTCAAGATTATTCTGTGCTCTTTTTCACTCTCCCTGTTCTAAAAATCTATTAGATATATGATGGCCAGATAGGGGACATAGGAAATATAAAACTGAGAAGAAAAGATACTACAGGTGATCCCAGCAATTTTATTATCTGCAACTGCCCCACTTATCCCAGACCCCTCCAGAAGGCAGGAGAAAGAAGCAAGACATGGATTTGTCTGCAGGGTCATTTGCAGGCCTCAGAGTCTGGAAAACACAGTTACACACACTGGTGATCTACAGTAGAGTAGGTGGTGTGGAGTGGACAGAGCAAGCTCTTTTTCACTCTCCCTGTTCAAAAAACATCATACCTGTAAATGGTTGCCAGAAAGGGGACGTAGGGGATATTAAACTGAGAAGATGCTACAGGTGATCCCATCATAAAAGGGTTCGCCGCCGAGGCCACCGTTCGCCGAAGCCTTCTTGTCAAAGCCCTATTCCAGGAGGCATCTTGCTGTGACAAAACAGGGAGATAATCCGTCCACTGCTCTGCCATCACCAAAATGCTTCTCTTTAGGTTCTCAATCTGCATAACACCACCCAGTACACGGCCACTTTTGCGCCTCTTCCTCACACGTGCCTTCTGTTGCTGAAGTGTGCCGTCTGTCCTGGCCCATTTAGGATAGCCTCTCTATACCTCTCCCCAGCCATTGTTATACTCCAGCTCACTTTCTGCATTCTCATTGCCATTTCACAATGTTTTTTGGTCCTACACAATGTTTTGCCATTTCACAATGTTTTTGTCTCCCGGGTGCTCTGATTCGGCATATTGCGGATCGGATTGACAGATTGCTGGGTGGGGCTGGGGAAGTCCCGGCGGTCATGGTACACATTGGCACCAATAACAAAGTCGGGAAGGTCCTTAAAAATGATTTTTGGGAACTAGGAGAAAGGCTCAAGTTCAGGACCTCCAAGGTAGTGTTCAGAAATACTACCAGTGCCACGAGTGTCACTAGAGAGACAACGAGAGATTAGGGAGTTAAATAAGTGGCTCAGAGGCTGGTGCAGGAAGGAAGGGTTTGGGTTCATGGAGAACTGGGCCGACTTCTCTGTCGGCTACAGACTCTACAGTAGGGACGGGCTGCACCTTAATGGGGAGGGTGCAACTGCCCTGGGGGAAAAAATGGTTAGACGGCTGGAGGAGCTTTTAAACTAGGATCTGGAGGGAGGGGGGGGGTAATACTAATAAGGGAGTAGATAGTGTAGATAGAGAGTGGGTCATAAGAGAGGAGAGTGGGGGGTTAGTGGGGGCTGGGATTAGTAAGAAATGTAGGGAGAATATTAGGCAAAACATCAACCAAAGTAACCCAAAAACCACAGATATTGACTAACAGTAATTTAACCCTTTCACTCCCGGAGGTTTTTTCGGTCATGCATTTTCATTTTTTTGCGCTCCCTGCCTTCAAACAGCCATAACTCTTTTATTTTTCTGTTCACATAGCTGTATGAGGGCTTGTTTTTTGCGGGACAAGTTGTACTTTCCAACGCCACCATTTAATCTTGCATATGGTGTAGTGGGAAGCGGGAAAAAAATTCCAAACCGGGTGAAATTGCAAAAAAAAACGCTATTCCGCTACAGTTCTACGGGTTTCTTATTTACAGCGTTCGATGTGCATTAAAACTGATCCATTACTTTCATTCTACTGGTCAGTACAAATCTGGCAATACCTAATATGTATAGTTTTTCCTGCGTTTTCATAGTGATAAAATAATTAGAAAGTTGCCCTTTTTTTTTTTCCTTGTCATATATTGACCCCTATAACTTTTTGGTATTTATGTGTACAGAGCTGAATGGGGGCTCATTTTTTGCGGAGCGATCTGAAGTTTTTATTGATACCATTCTGGGGTGTGTATGACTTTTTGATCACTTTTTATTTAATTTTGTTTAGAAAAAAAGCGACAAAAAACGGCAAATCGCCATTTGGACGCTTTTTTCCGCCACACAATTTGCAGTATTGGAATTTTTTTTTTATATTTTAAAAGTATGGTCACGGTGATACCCATGATGTCTATATTTATTGTTATTTAGGTATTTATTTTTTAATTATACGGAAAGGGGGGTGATTTGAACTTTTATATCTTTTTTATTTTTTATATATTTTTTAACATTTTTTAAAAAAAATTTTTTTTTACTATTTGAAAGATCAAATATGGGCTTATATATTGTGGCTTTTTTTTTTTTCTTTATGAGCAATCAGGGATTTTCTAGACTCAGAAATCCAAGAATTGCTCATTTTTTATCCTGGCCTGCCATCTAGTGGCCAGAATAAGAATTGCACTTTGAAAACTGTAATCCTCACCAGCGAGGATTACAGTTTTCATATGGTGTACAGACACCCCGATTGGCCACACGGGGTGTCTGTACACCACCCGGAAGCGAATGCACGTGTGATCACGGCATCTAAACGCCCAGGAAGACGCCGCCGATATAGTATGTAGCGGCAAGTCTTTGCTGTTAGAAACAGCAGAGACTTGCCGGCCATGACGCCCGCCGCACTTGTAAGGGTTAAAAAGGGGGGTAAAAAATATACATAAACCTCTTAATTGTATGTACACTAATGCCAGAAGCCTAACTAATAAAACTGGTGGACTGGAATAAGTGATGTGTGAGGAAGACTATGACATAGTGGGAGTAACTGAGACATGGCTGGATGATAGCTATGACTGGGCAGTTAACGTACAGGGTTACAGTCTGTTTAGAAAGGATCACCAAAACCGGAGAGGGGGAGGGGTCTGCCTTTATGTAAAATCCTGTCTAAAGCCCACAATCCGGGAAGATATAAGTGAGGGACATGAAGATGTGGAGTCACTGTGGGTAGAAATAAATGGAGCCAAAAATAATAATAAAATACTAATAGGAGTTTATTATAAATCACCTAATATACCAGAGCCCATAGAAAATCTACTTCTAAATGAAATAGACGAGGTGGCAAATCACAATGAGGTCGTTATTATGGGGGATTTCAACTACCCAGATATAGACTGGGAAACTGAAACCTGTATATCTCATAAAGGAAACAGGTTCTTGGAAATAACCAAAGACAATTACCTTTCCCAACTGGTTCAGGACCCGACTAGAGGGACGGCCATACTGGACTTAGTATTAACCAATAGACCTGACAGAACAACAGATGTGCAGGTCGGGGGACACCTGGGAAATAGTGACCATAACATAATAACCTTCCAACTGTCATTCAAAAGAGTGTTTCTTCAGGGAGGAACAAAAATACCAAACTTCAAAAAAGCTAAATTTAGCCAACTAAGAGAGGCCATAGGTCTAACTAACTGGGACAAAGTCCTCAAAAATAAAAATACAGCCACAAAATGGGATATTTTTAAAAGCATCCTAATATCTAATTGTGAGAGGTACATACCTTATGGGAATAAAAGGTTAAGGAACAAGAAAAAACCAATGTGGATAAACAGAATTGTAAAGAAAGCAATAAATGACAAACAGAAAGCATTTAAATCACTAAAACAGGAGGGGAGCGAGGAAGCATCGAAAAACTATAAGGAAAAAAATAGAATATGTAAAAGACAAATAAAAACAGCCAAACTAGAGACCGAGAGATTAATCGCCAAAGAGAGTAAAACTAACCCTAAAATGTTCTTTAATTATATAAATGGTAAAAAGTATAAACCTGAAGGTGTCGGCCCCTTACAGAGTAATGAGAGCGATGAGGAGAAAGCAAAGCTACTAAATATCTTTTTCTCCACTGCATTCACTGAGGAAAATAAACTGTCAGATGAAATGCAGAATATAAAAGTAAATTCCCCATTAAAAGTGCCCTGTCTGACCCAGAAAGCCGCGTCTTAAAAAGATTAAAATAGACAAATCACCAGGACCAGATGGCATATACCCCCGTATCCTAAAAGAATTAAGTAATGTCATCGCCAGACCCTTATTTCTGATATTTAAGGACTCTATGCTGACAGGGAGTGTTCCACAGGATTGGCGCATAGCAAATGTTGTGCCAATATTCAAAAAGGGTCCAAAAACAGAGCCTGGGAGCTATAGGCCGGTAAGTTTAACATCTGTCGTGTGTAAACTGTTTGAGATGCTATCTTGGAGTACCTCAATGAAAATAAGCAAATAGCTCCATATCAGCATGGCTTCATGAGGGATCGGTCATGTCAAATCAATTTAATTAGTTTCTATGAGGAGGTAAGTTCTAGACTGGACCGCGGCGAATCAATGGATGTTGTATATCTGGACTTCTCCAAAGCATTTGACACTGTACCACATAAAAGGTTAGTATATAAAATGAGAATGCTTGGCCTGGTAGAAAATGTCTGTATGTGGGTAAGTAACTGGCTCAGTGATAGAAAGCAGAGGGTGGTTATTAACGACACATACTCAGATTGGGTCACTCTCACCAGTGGGGTACCACAGGGGTCAGTATTGGGCCCTATTCTCTTCAATATATTTATCAATGATCTTGTAGAAGGCTTGCAGAGTAAAATATCAATTTTTGCAGATGACACTAAACTGTGTAAAGTAATTAACACAGAAGAGGACAGTGCACTGCTACAGATGGATGTGGATACTGTAGACTGGAGGCTTGGGCAGAGAAGTGGCAGATGAGGTTTAACACTGACAAATGTAAGCATAAGCATATGGGAAGGAATAATGCAAGTCACCAGTAAATACTAAATGGTAAAATATTGGATAACTCTGACATGGAAAAGGACCTAGGAATTTTAGTGAACAGCAAACTAAAGCTACTTTCACATCTGCGTCCTCAGGATCCATCCCAGGGTTTCACAGACGGTCCTGAACTGATCAGTTTTCCCCTAATGCATTCCGAATGGATAAGTATCCATTCACAATGCACCAGTTTGCCTCCGTTCCGTCTCCCTTCCACTCTGGAGACGGACACCAAAACGCTGCATGCATAATCTCATTTCTAAAAACAGTCTCCTCTGTGTTTAACTAGCAAGAAGTTTTTGCATATATTATTTTCAGAGAAGTAGAAATCTTTATAAGAACAATATTGGCCAGGACAAAAATGGAATCCTTCCTTACTAACTAGGGTTCATGGATCTCCTTACACCCAAAACTTCATGATTGACTCATTTTTCTTCGGCAGTACTGCAGGAGCGGTTCCTGTAGACTTATTCTAACTGATACTTATTACATTATACACTCTTTCAGTGCATTCACCCCCCTCTCGATACACTACTCCTTCACTCAACCCTTGAATCTTTAAATTCCATATAGTACAAGGGTGGAATTCAGAATGTAAAGTGTTTATTGTCCATAGTACATTCTTATCACTGTACATGCCATGGTGGGCATTGGTGTATGCTTGTAAAGAAATTCTGAAAATCCCCCTATTCAGAAAAAAAAATAAAAAAATAACTGAAATAAAAGAAGGCTTGCTAACATTTTGCAATACTGGACTGTATTTTCTTTGTAAGAGATTGGAGTCATTATCCAAATTGCACTGAGTTTTAGCTAGAGATGATAGAGCACCAAAGTGCTTGGGTGCTCGAGTAGAGCACTTTGGGATTCTTGAGTGCTCTGCAAAGCATCAAAGCTTAATGGAAGTCAATGAGAGAACCAGAGCATTAAACCAGGCACCCCCTCCTCTGAAGAGGGAAGGGTGTCTGGTTTATAAGAAAAGGTCAGACATTGATTGAAAAACCACTGAAATGGTTCAGAAACAGCATGGGAGGATGTTTGGATGCATCTTGGACTCCAATGGCCTGCTGGTGATCCTCTAAAGCATTATGAGTGAGGGCCTGCTGGTGAGCCTCTAAAACATTAGGGGTGAGGGCCTGCTGCTGAGCTGACCATCTAAAACATTAGGGTCAAGGGTCTGGTGGTGACCCTCTAAAACATTAGGAGTGAGAGTCAGCTGCTGAAATGACCCTCTAAAACATTAGGGTCAAGGGTCTGGTGGTGACCCTCTAAAACATTAGGAGTGAGGGTCTGCTGCTGAAATGACCCTCTAAAACATTAGGGATGAGGGTCTGCTGCTGACATGACCCTTTAAAATATTAGGGGTGAGGGTCTGCTGCTGAAATGACCCTCTAAAACATTAGGAGTGAGGGTCTGCTGCTGAAATGACCCTCTAAAACATTAGGGGTGAGGGTCTGCTGCTGAAATGACCCTCTAAAACATTAGTGGTGAGGGTCTGCTGCTGAAATGACCCTCTAAAACATTAGGAGTGAGGGTATGCTGCTGAAACGACCCTCTAAAACATTAGTGGTGAGGGTCTGCTGCTGAAATGACCCTCTAAAACATTAGGAGTGAGGGTCTGCTGCTGAAATGACCCTCTAAAACATTAGGGATGAGGGTCTGCTGCTGACATGACCCTTTAAAATATTAGGGGTGAGGGTCTGCTGCTGAAATGACCCTCTAAAACATTAGGAGTGAGGGTCTGCTGCTGAAATGACCCTCTAAAACATTAGGGGTGAGGGTCTGCTGCTGAAATGACCCTCTAAAACATTAAGAGTGAGGGTCTGCTGCTGAAATGACCCTCTAAAACATTAGGGATGAGGGTCTGCTGCTGAAATGACCCTCTAAAACATTAGGAGTGAGGGTCTGCTGCTGAAATGACCCTCTAAAACATTAGGGGTGAGGGTCTGCTGCTGAAATGACCCTCTAAAACATTAAGAGTGAGGGTCTGCTGCTGAAATGACCCTCTAAAACATTAGGGATGAGGGTCTGCTGCTGAAATGACCCTCTAAAACATTAGTGGTGAGGGTCTGCTGCTGAAATGACCCTCTAAAACATTGAGGCAAGGGCAGCCTAAAAAGCATGTTGATATGATGGAGGAGGGCGAGAAAAGGATGATTGAACCATATACCCTTTCTTTGTGGTGGAAGGGGTGCATGGGAATACACCATAAAAGCCACATTTAAAGTTCCTTTATGTTCAGCCGCTTAGGGATAGCGAAGTCAGGGGCAATCCAGGCCTTCATTTTGAGTCACTAGTCATTAGTCAACCTGTCGGCATTTTCAGTTGACTGGCGGATGTCCTTATTAGTTATTATGCCCCCAGCGGCACTAAATACCCGCTCTGACAAAACATTGGCGGCAGGGCAGGCCAGCACCTCCAAGGCGTAGAGCACCAGTTCATGCCACGTGTCCACCTTGGACACCCAATAGTTGTAAGGCACAAAAGAATCATTGAGGACGCTGACACGGTACGCTATATACTCCTTCACCATCTTCCAAAACTTTTATCTATCTCTGATTCTAGGCTGCACATCACGGTGAGGGTACTGGCGGGGTGTCATGAAACTGTCCCAGGCTTTGGAGAGTGTTGCCTTGCCTCTATTGGAATTGCTCTCTTCTCCCCTCTTCGGTTGACCAAGGAACTGCGTTCTCTGCCGCCAGTGTTGTCAGCTGGAAATTTTTGGAGCAATTTTTCCACAAAAACATTCTGGTATTGCACTATTTTACTAGTCCTCTCCCCCACAGGAATGAGAGATGAGAAGTGCTCTTTATAGCGGGGGTCAAGAAGGGTGAATAACTGGTAATCGTTGTTGGCCAAAATGCATATAACGTGAGGGTCACGGGAAAGGCAGCATAACATAAAGTGAGCTATGTGTGCCAGAGTCCCAACAGACAAGATTTTGCTGACCTTACCAGGAGGATGACTCTCAATATCCTCATCCTCTTTGGTCCATCCACGCTGAACAGATGGAATAAACCTGCTATGGGTAGTACCCTCTGTAGCGGAGACAACCGTCTCCTGCTCCTCCTCCTCATCATCATCCAATTTGCGCTGAGAAGATGAACTGAGGGTGGTATGGCTATCACCCTTTACACTGTTTTCCCCATCTCCACCTCTTCCAAATACAAAGTGTCTCACTGTGAGCAGTGAGCGTTTCAGTAGACACAGAAGTGGGACGGTTATGCTGATAATAGCGGCATTACGGCTCACCATCTCTTTTAATTCCTCAGAGATGCGTAAAACCTCGCAGATTTAAGACATCCATGCCCACTTGTCCCTTGTGAAGAGCGGAAGCTGACTGGAAAGGCGACGGACATCTTGCAGCTGGTATTCCACTACTCTATTCCACCGCTGCTCTCAAAGCCTGGCCAACATGTGGAATGTGGAGTTCCAGTACGTGCTCAGGTCGCAAAGCAGTCGGTGAGCTGGCAATTGCAAGCGCTGCTGCAGCGTTGCCAGACTGGCGGAAGCTGTAGATGCCTTTCAGAATTGGGCACACAGGCGGCACACCTGCACCAGTAGCTCAGGTAAATTGGGGTAGGCTTTGAGAAACTGCTGATCTAATAAGTGAAACACGTGGGCTAGGAATGGTATGTGTGTGAGCTTGCCGAGCTCCAAAGCATCCACCAAGTTACGGCCATTATTACATACAACCATGCCTAGTGGTAGGTTGAGTGGAGAGAGCCACAGCTCAGTCTGGTCCCTTATACCATTCCATAGCTCTGCGGCGGTGTGCTATTTGTCACCTAAGCAAATCAGTTTCAGCACGGCTTGTTGCCTCTTCCCCACTGTAGTGCTACACTGCTTCCAGCTACTGACTGATGGCTGACTGGTGCTGCAAGTTGAGAATTCAGAGGTGGAAGTGGAGGAGGAAAAGGGGGGTTGCAGCTACTAATGTAGGTGATCGTGTAAATACTAATGGAGGTAGGACCTGCAATCCTTGGTGTCAGTAGCACCTGTGCCATCCCAGGGTATAACTCGCTCCCGGCCTCCACAACGTTCACCCAGTGTGCCATCAGGGAAATGTCGCATCCCTGGCCAAAAGCATTTGTCCATGTGTCAGTCGTTAAGTGGACCTTCACACTAACTGCGTTGGTCAGGGAACGAGTTCTGTTAAGGTACACATGCTGGTGTAAAGCGGGGACGGCACACTGGGAAAAATAGTGGTTTCTGGGGACTGAATAACGAGGGATGGCTGCCGCCATCAGGCTGCGGTAAGCCTCAGTGTCCACAAACCTAAATGGAAACATTTCCATTACCTGCAATTTGGAAAAGTGCACATTTACTGCTACGGCCTGTGGGTGGGTGGCTCGGTATTTGCACTTTCGTTCAAAGGCTTGGGGTATGGACATCTGTACGCTGCGCTTGGACACAGAAGTGGATGTGCTAGCTGATGGAGCTTGCAAAAGTCCAGATGTAGGTTGGAAGGCATCTGGGCCTGCATCTTGGACAGGGGATTGGCCAGCACATAACACAGGGGAAGAGGAGGCAGTGATGTGACCCGCAGACACTGATTGTGGACCCAGGCGTTTGGCCAACCTATTAGGGTGCTTTGCTGCCATGTGGCGGATAATGCTGGTCGTGGTTAGGTTGCTAGTGTTCATGCCGCTGCTCATTTTGGTACGGCACAGGTTGCAAATGACAATTCTTTTATCATCCGCTCTCAAAAAAGCTCCAGACTGCAGAACACCTACCCCTAGGCAAGGGAGATTTCCACAAGGGGGTGCTCTGGGGAACAGTTGTGGGCATGTTTGGTGTGGACCAACTTCTCCCTTTTGCCTCCCCACTGCCTCTTCTAGCCTGTTGCGGTGTTGCATATCCCTCCCCCTTTGTTCTGCTATCCTCGCTTGGCTTGCCACCTTCCCAGGTTGGGTCAGTGATTTCATCGTCCACCACCTCCTCTTCCACTTCCTCACTCTGGTCCTCCTCCTTACTTGTTGACCTAAAAAGAATCTCACTTATTGATAACTTTGTCTCATCCTCACCATTAACCTCTTGAGACAGTAATTGCCGTTGACTTATTGGCAACTGTGTCTCATCATCATCATCATCATCATCCACCTCTTCAGATACTAATTGCCGTTGACGTATTGGTAACTGTGTCTCATCATCATCAGCCTCATGAGACACTAATTGTCATTCCCCACCGTCATCTTCTTCTGACTGAGAATGCTCAAGACGTTGGGAATCAGTGCGCAAGATCTCATCATATCTCTCTTCAAGCAGGCTTGGTGAGTGGCCCAAATCAAGGAATGGTGATGAAAAGAGCTCCTGAGAATATCTGAGTGTGGGATCATTTGTTTGCCCAGACTATGGTAGGAGGAAGGAGGATCACGGTAAGGATTCTGTTGACCAGACTCTTGGCTACTGAGACTGGACTTTGTGGAAGACAGGGTGGTGTTTAACCGACTGGAAGCATTATCTACTGCAATCCAACTGACTACCTGGTCGCACTGGTGTGGCTTGAAGAGTGATGTCCTGTGCCACACTGCAAACTGGGAAATGAAGCTAGGTATTGTGGATGAGTTTGCTTCTTGTGCTCTGCCAGCAGGCACAGTTTCACCGTACCCAAAGTCACGGCCTCTGCGTCCACCATCAGCAGCATGGCCAGTTCCTTGTCCCTTACAGCTCACCTTGCGCATACTAAATGGTATATATGCTTGCAAGTACGTCACAAGTAGCGCAGATTTTGTAAGTGTATGAGCAAATAAATAACACTGAATGTCACTGATATTTAGGATGTGCAAATGTTATACAACAGATGTAGCACAGGTTGTGTCTCTGTCACCAGTGGCGAAAAAATTACACTGAATGTCACAGATATTTAGGATGGGCAAATGTAACACAAGAGATGTAGCACAGGTTGTGGCACTGTCTGCAGCGGCCAAACAATGGCGCTCAATTTAGCGCAGGTGGCCTAATAATAAATATTGCAGTGAAATAAAACAATAAGCCTTAAAAGGACTTTTGGGTCTCTAAGGGGCCATTCAGACGGCCGTAGTATTGCAGATCCGCAAAAATGTGGATTCACAATACCACGGATGCTGAATGGTGTGTGTGCCACATCGACGGCACCCCATAAAAGATGCCTCAATAGCGGACAAGAATATGACATGTTCTATATTTTCTTGCGGAGAAGCGGCATGGAGCATGGAGCCGCGGCTTGGCAAGATCGCACGCCGTCCATTGAAGTGAATTGGCTCGCATCTATTCTGCAGTTTTTTGGAATAGATGCGGACCCATTTGTATCCTTTAAATACTAAACCCTGCCTAAAAAAAACAAAAAAAAAACTATTGCTGTCCCTATACTATCTGTACTTTCTCCTGCAACTTTCCCTGACTTAGACTGAGAGGTGCCACCCGATGACGTGTTGCAGCCAGCCAATCACTGTAATGCCAGTAGCCAATTAATGTCTAATTTGTGCCAATTTTATTGTTTTTTGGCAGCTGTCTAAGTATATGAGAAATGCAATGTATATGGATCATTCTGGAGACCCTGTTCTCTTTAGTGAGAGAGGAAAACTGCCCTCCAAGTGGCTTTTAGTAAACTTCTTTTTTCTGAAGAATAAGAACCATTATCATTGGTATAAAAAACACTTGACATCCTTTGAAGAATCTTCACAAGAGGAAGCCGTACTTGATATTGACCCGGGAAAAATTACATGGAAAAATGACAGAGTAAGAGAAGACAAACGATAATAACTGACTGTTATGTAAGAGGTTTCTAAGATTCATTGACCAAAAACAAAAATAATTACCATAATTGTCATAAGAGAGAAGTCTTCAGTTTGGAGCAGTCCATACAAGAGTGACATCTCCATCCACAGTACAGACAGAGGCCTTCAGTCAGCTGTTAAGAGAAAGGCAAGGTTTAGCGTCCAAGTTACATAGATTCCATGGGATTCCCCCTGGAGAACTGGAAGAGGTCAATCTTCTATGTTTCTATGTTTCTATTTACCACTGAATACAGGAAACACAACCAATTAGACCGGCCATATTGGAGATGCCCTGTAGCAGCTATCTAGCCATCGCAACTGTACTTTATTATATCCATATGTTTTATATGTTGTAATAAATTTGGCAAATCTTTTTTTTTTTGGCCTGTGAGCCAAAAAAACCTTTCTTGCTCCTTGAGCCTACATTTCATGTATTAACTTTTTTATTATAGAAAACTGGAATACATTGATAAGTTCCCACAAAGGTCTTAGATATACAGTATCTGGTAATGCAAATCTGAAATGTTATAAAAAGTATATTGATAGTAAAGCCAAGCTCTAGAACATATAGAAGTATCACAGTCTGCTATAAAATAATTTTCTTAGGTTTTACACTGACTGTATTTTACTTACTATCTCAGATTTCACAGTCTCGGTGTAATGAGCCGTGTTCTCCAGGATACAGGAAAGCTTCTAATGGAGGATATCACATCTGCTGCTATGACTGTGTCCTATGTTCTGAGGGTGAAGTTTCCAATAGAACAGGTAAATTGATTAAATTGTCCCGAATTTCCCAAAAACTTTTTGTATGAGAATGAGAGAGAACCTAGCATGCTATTTTGGGTTTCTGAGCAACATATATACTTTGTCTGAAGGCGTCCTTTTTCTCTTTATGCAAAGCATCTAGTATGTGGAGTATATGTGCTGAAATTGTAGGCAGACAACACCCCTCTGGGTTTTGGGAAAGATATTCAAATTGGCTTTTTTAAAGCTTTCTGATGGAGGCAGATGTCAGATAATTTTCTTATAGTTGGTGTAGAAAACCAATGGAGCATTTACTGGCTTATGTCACACTTTATGCTCACTCAGCACCTCCAAACAGAAGAAATAGTAACTAGAGATGAGTGAACGTGCTCGTAACGAGCACTGTAGCGCTCGGCTCCCCTGCGCTCGCATGGGCGTAGGCATCCGCTTCCGTCGGGTGAGGAGGACGGAAGCGAATGCCTGCGCCCATGCGAGCGCAGGGGAGCCGAGTGTTACAGTGCTCGTTACGAGCACGTTCACTCATCTCTAATAGTAACCCAGCCAAGGCCTTTTAGGCAGACAAACAAATTTTCATTGGTCAGCTCTAAGGATGAGTGAACCATTTCGTACTAAACCAGGTTTGGTCCAAACTTTGGAATTTTTTTGGATGGCAGAAAAACTAGTATCTTTTCAGGTTAGTTTTGGATAAATATACTTAAATGGAACATAACACCATTTTTCCTAACATGTCAGCAAGAAAAAAGCACTAGGGCGGAAAAAGAAGGGCTCTATTGTGACCCTTAGAGGAAGTAGGGAGAGGGCTTGCCCTGATCTCGTCCTAGGCTGACAGACATCCTGTTTGAGCCAATCAGTCTGCACTAGGCAGGGAGGTGCCTGAGCACAACTTCATTCTGTGCTGGGCTGTGAATGAGGGTGGTTGGGTCTTACAGTGTCTGCCAGAAAACAATCATAGGAATCAATCAAGCTTGTATTTTACTGACAATAACAGTGAAGGGAAAGATTAGAATAGGGAGGTAGGGAAGCTGTCAGCCACAGAGTGAGAACTAAGGAGCCTTTGAATTTTAGTCGAAATGTAGATGCTGCAAACCTCAAAAGCAGCTAACTTTTTAGTTTGAAAAACTGTATACATCAGTTATTAAAAATATAATTTTATGGCTAAATCCATTTAATCTCTCTACACAAACCTCAATAGTCTGTTTCCTTTTATTCTAGTTGGAATTTCATCTTTTTTTGGTAAGTTCAATTGAATTAAGCCAGCATATAGGTGATCAGCACACCAATACACAGGGCAAGGCAATATTTTACCTGTGAGTGATAACATGATATTAAGGGTCAGACCTGCCCATTAATCATACGTTTCTGTAATTTTTTTCTGTCCACATAGTTGGAATTTTTTTTTTTTTGGGGGGGTTGTTGAATCTAATTAAACCAGCATATGGGTGATCAATACAACATAACACTGGGTATCTGTGGATGATAACAAATTTAGGCCTAAATCTCTTTCCTTTATTGCTTTCTCCACATGTTTCTAATCATTTTTTTATTTTTATTTACTGGAGTTGTTCAGTATATTAAAATCAGCATTTACGTGATTAAAGACAGCATTACATAGGGTAGTGCACAACATTAACTGTGAGGCCTAAAATTGTCAGGGCTACTGAAGTTTTCCAAATGAAAGATCCAGAGCCAGAATGTGGGTAGTAGTAGCACCAGCTAAACTTCAAGAAGTAGTAGTAGGACACAATTTTCCTCACTGGCTTCAGAAAGGCACAACATTATTAATAAGAAGAAAGAGGAAGAGGTTGTGGCTTAATGATTCACTCTTCCTCTCATTCACAGCAGGATTACGTGGAGGTGACTTTGGAGTCTGACATGGCACCATGGAGCCGGGGGTCACAGTGTTCCTCATGTTGCTCCTCCTTGCAGCCCCATAGAAGGCTTTCAGTGGAGCAATCTCAGCCTTCACTGCCCGTTGCTAGTGGGGCAACTTCCTTTTTCCTAAGAAGTGAGTGGCCAGTATTCCCAATTAGAACAAGTCTGCTTTCCTTCTCCTGGTCACCTTTGTGGTAGTCAACCCACATCCCCAAGCAATACAGAATTGTTATCATCATCATCACCTTCTTGTTCTCCTACTAAGACTCCTCCTTGTCCTCAGCTCCATCCTGAGACATCTATAATGGAATGTTTGGCCATGAAAAAAACCTTCTCCTTCAGAAAATAACTTGTCTAAAAGCTGAACCCCTCACCTGACCACGTTGCTGTTGGTTACTCAATTGTAAAAGTACCTTGTACTCTCAAATGGTAAAGAACATGGGCCACTCTTTATGATTCTCACTGTGTGGCAAGCTGCACTCCACAGTGGACACATGGAACAGTTGTTAAGGGCAGGAAGAGTACATGTCTTTGACGGCTCACTGGGTAAATGTTTTTTGCGTCAGTGGAGAGGCAGAATCCCATTGACCCTACATGACCATATACCCTTGACCCCCCCCAACCCCCAAGAATGTATCTTCCTGATTCCCAGAGCAAGCACTTATCCACCTCCTCCACCTCCTCCTCCACCTCCTCCTCCTCCATGAATGTGGTCCCGTCCCCAACAGCAGCAGGGCACATCATCATTCACACTACCCCTCCTTCCTATCACATGTGTCAAGTCAAGTGTTGCCACAGCATGTTGAAGCTTATTAAAATGGGCTATAGTAGCAACACCGGCAAGCAGTTGCAGCTAAAATGCATCAAGCAACAAGCATTCCCCTGTCACCCCGTTGACTCCAACTGGGCAAGGTGGTCAGCAACAATGGGCCCAGCTCCTGGCCGCACTGGAAATAATGCACGTTCCCTGCCCAAAAGATTGCCTCTCCCTTTTTCAGCCATTCTTATGTGGTGAGGAATGCTTTCCTGAACTTACAGTGTCAGAATGGTCTGTAGCTACACTGCTTTATGCACGATGTTCAAACTCTCTGGAATTCAACATTGCATATGCTTGAATGACTGTACGAGAAGCAGAAAGTCCTGAATGATTTTGTCATGCACACCTCAATACCCAGGTTCAGGACTACCTAAACTCTGGCCAGTCTCTGGGGCATATCCTGTTCCCTGACGCCATGGATTTATGGGCAGGCCCTGCATGCTTTTTTTACTTTTTTGTTACCCAGCACTTAATCCATAAGTGATCACCCTATGTTTCTGACAATTGCAGCCACCTAAGACACGAATTTCGCAAATGCGTTATATGGAGGAGTGGCCTAGGGGTATCCTATGACGCCATTTATCTGCCCTAAGACCAATAGGAAATTCCCAAGAAAGTCATGTGACTAATACATCATGCGATCAGCACGTTTGGCGCATGGCAAATTTGAACAGAAGGTGGCGAAAGAGAAGACCAGTTATTTGAATAATCCCTCTTCTTAGTGAGCTGAAATCCTTCTTATGCCTGGTGATTCCCATAGGTAAGGTGAGTAATCTAAGACTGGTAGGAGATCCTGTGGCCCAGATAAAATATAACAGCCTCAGACTTCAGGGAGCTCAAATAAAAGGCTATGTCCTTCAATGTGTATATGTAAGTTCCCCTGGTATTCAATTTTCAGAGTGGTGGGTTATTTCTTGTTTTTCTTGTATTTATCTTCTACTTTAGTGTTGAGCGAGCATGCTCGGCCGAACTTGTTGTTTGGCCGAGCATGCCTACGCTCGGGTCCGCTCGGTGTTCGACCAAACACCGAGTGTACTCAAGCGCAATGCTCTAGTCCCCTCCCCGCATCAAGACGGATCCATCATGACCCCAATGCAAGTCAATGGGGATGGATCCATTTGGTGTGACACAATAGTAAACGGATCCGTCCTCCATTGACTTTCAATGGAGTTCATGACGGATCCGTACTTACCTTTCCCAGCAGCTCCCTCCTCCCTCCAGCAGGGGGCGCTGTGGTAAAACTTACCACTCTGCGCGCCGTCTTCCTGCTGGGACAGGTTGGGAGCTGCCAGGGAAGGTAAGTATGTCTTTGTGTGTGTGTCTGGGGGGGTGCCTGGTTTACTCCCATAGGCTTCAATTATGTTTGGGTGCTCAGCCAAGCACTCAGGGGTGCTCGAGTGCTCGGTCAAGCACCCAATCATAATTGAAGTGCACCCGAGCATCCGAGCACCTGTGTGCTCGCTCATCATTATTCTATTTATCTTTACTGAATTTTAGCATACTACACAGGGAACATTATTATTCACATTTCTATTTTACTCTATGATACTGTAGACTCTACAACTTGCCATAAATGTCCTAAAGAAGAGTGGCCTGACGAGAAGAAAGTGAGATGTATTCCCAGGATGTACGATTTTCTATCCTATGAGAAGGACGTTGTAACTTTCATATTTTTAGGAATAGTTGTATTTCTTTCTGTTGTGACATTGATCATATTAAGAATCTTCATTTATTACTGGGACACTCCGATTGTTAAAGCCAATAACCGGACTGTGAGCTTCATCCTCTTGGTCTCCATCTTGATGAACTTCCTCAATGTCTTCTTCTTCCTTGGCCGTCCAATGGACATAACCTGCTTACTGAGACAAACATCATTTGGCATCTTCTTCTCTATTGGTGTCTCTTCTATTCTGGCCAAAACTATCACAGTCTGCATCGCCTTCAAAGCCACCAAACCTGGAAGTATCTGGGTGAAGTGGATCTCATTCAATGTGTCAAATTATGTGGTTTTGGTGTGTTCTTCTGTACAAGTTCTCATTTGTGTTATTTGGTTGTTGGTGTCCCCTCCTTATGTAGAGTTTGACCATCACTCTTATCCTGGAAAGATCATCATTCAGTGTAATGAAGGCTCAGTCATTGCCTTCTACTCCATGTTGGGTTATCTGGGGCTCCTGGCAGCTGTGAGCTTTGTTCTGGCTTTCATGGTGAGGACATTACCGGATAATTTTAATGAGGCCAAGTACATCACCTTCAGCATGCTGCTGTTCTGCAGTGTCTGGATTGCCATGATCCCGGCTTATCTGAGCACTAAAGGGAAATACATGGTGGCTGTGGAGATATTCGCCATATTGACCTCATCCGCCGGCATTCTTGGTTGTATATTTCTTCCAAAAATGTATATTCTCCTTTTAGAACCTAGTTTGAACTCCAGAAAAGCAATTTTGGAAAAAAACAAGATATAATTTATTACATGGTGTATATTAGTACCTGGTCAACATATTCACCTATTTTTTTATGTCTTTTTTGCTTTGTAAAGTAATTACTGGGCCTGCTTATACTGGAGTGAGTGAGGTTGGCAGTGGGACGCTCACTCCACCCGGGGCTCCAGTCCTGGGCTTCCGATAGCATAGCTGAGGATCACATGGACCATTAAAAAAGGGGGGGGGGACCCCACGCCATTTTTTAAAAAATTATTTAATTATTTTTGTAAAAAATGGCGTGGGGTCCCCCCCTTTTTTCCTTCGCCAGCCAGATACAACCAGCAGCGGCAGCCTGGCACTACTAGGGTGGGAAGGGACACGGTTATTGGCCCTTCCCAGCCTAATGGTACCAGCCTGCAGCCGCCCCAGAGCCAGACCCTCAATTTAGAAGGTCCGGTCCTGCGGGTACCCGGCTCTTCCCGACACCCCTGGTGGCGGTGGGTGCCGAGGTAATAGATGTTGGAGTTAGTGCTGGCCTGCCATACCGGCAAGCACTAAGCCCAGTATTAGTAATCAGGGCCGTCTGTAGATAGCCGTAATTACTAAAACTGTAGTATTGTAAAAAAAAATACACACAAGTATAAAACATTTTATTGAAATAAACACTCCCCCAGACCCCTGTTTGACCATTTTATAAAAAAAAAAAAAAGCTGGTCCGACGTAGTCCACCGAATCAGATGTAGTCCTCTGCATTCACGACCCTGAAAAATAGAAAACAAACACACAAACACAGACCACTTACCTCTTCCTGCACTGGCATAATACACACAGTGATGTCACTGTACAGAGATAATAAACACAGCGATGTCACTGTACAGGGATAACAAACACAGCGATGTCACAGTACAGGGATAACAAACACAGTGATGTCACAGTACAGAGATAATACACACAGTGATGTCACAGTACAGGGATAATAAACACAGCGATGTCACTGTACAGGGATAACAAACACAGCGATGTCACTGTACAGGGATAACAAACACAGCGATGTCACTGTACAGGGATAACAAACACAGCGATGTCACTGTACAGGGATAACAAACACAGCGATGTCACTGTACAGGGATAACAAACACAGCGATGTCACTGTACAGGGATAACAAACACAGCGATGTCACTGTACAGGGATAACAAACACAGCGATGTCACTGTACAGGGATAACAAACACAGCGATGTCACTGTACAGGGATAATAAACACAGCGATGTCACTGTACAGGGATAATAAACACAGCGATGTCACTGTACAGGGATAATAAACACAGCGATGTCACTGTACAGGGATAACAAACACAGCGATGTCACTGTACAGGGATAACAAACACAGCGATGTCACTGTACAGGGATAACAAACACAGCGATGTCACTGTACAGGGATAACAAACACAGCGATGTCACTGTACAGGGATAACAAACACAGCGATGTCACTGTACAGGGATAATAAACACAGCGATGTCACTGTACAGGGATAATAAAACACAGCGATGTCACTGTACAGGGATAATAAACACAGTGATGTCACTGTACAGGGATAACAAACACAGCGATGTCACTGTACAGGGATAATAAACACAGTGATGTCACTGTACAGGGATAATAAACACAGTGATGTCACTGTACAGGGATAATAAACACAGTGATGTCACCGTACAGGGATAATAAACACAGCGATGTCACAGTACAGGGATAACAAACACAGTGATGTCACTGTACAGGGATAACAAACACAGCGATGTCACTGTACAGGGATAACAAACACAGCGATGTCACTGTACAGGGATAATAAACACAGTGATGTCACTGTACAGGGATAACAAACACAGCGATGTCACTGTACAGGGATAACAAACACAGCGATGTCACTGTACAGGGATAACAAACACAGCGATGTCACTGTACAGGGATAACAAACACAGCGATGTCACTGTACAGGGATAACAAACACAGCGATGTCACTGTACAGGGATAATAAACACAGCGATGTCACTGTACAGGGATAATAAACACAGCGATGTCACTGTACAGGGATAATAAACACAGTGATGTCACTGTACAGGGATAATAAACACAGTGATGTCACCGTACAGGGATAATAAACACAGTGATGTCAAAGTCCAGGGATAATACACACAGTGATGTCACTGTACAGGGATAATAAACCTCAGATCAACACATTGTGACCCCATCAGACCTCAAATCAACGTCTTGCTCCTCCATCAGACCTCAGGTCAGCTTCTTGTGCCCCCATCAGACCTCAGATCAGCGTCTTGTGCCCCCATCAGACCTCAGATCAACACAATGTGCCCCCATCAGAGCTCAGGTCAGCGTCTTGTGCCCCCATCAGACCTCACATCAACACAATGTGCCCCCATCAGACCTCAGGTCAGCGTCTTGTGGCCCCCCTCAGACCTCAGATCAACACAATGTGCCCCCATGTGCCCCCATCAGACCTCAGGTCAGCGTCTTGTGCCCCCCTCAGACCAGCGTCTTGTGGCCCCCTCAGACCTCAGATCAGACCACCCAGCCACTTTAAAAAAAGCATACTTACCTGTTCTGGTCGCTGCTGTCCTCAGGCTCCCTGCTCCACTGTGTTCCCTGCCGGCGCGCACTATGACCTGACGCTGCGTCAGGTCATAGTGCGCGCCGGCAGGGAACACAGTGGAGCGCGGAACCTCAGGACAGCAGCGGCAAGAACAGGTAAGTATGCTTTTTTTAAAGTGGCTGGGTGGGCTGAGCTGAGGTCTGAGGGGGGCGCGGAGCCCCCCATGAAATCATTGGAGCGGGGGCCTGGAGCAGTAGCTCCAGGTGCTCCAATTATAATCCAGCCCTGGCAGCGCAGCAGATATTAGAACATGGCAACCGCATTAAAGTGATGCGCGCGCCATGTTCTATGTATCGGACGGCAAGAAAACTCGGTATCGAGCTTTGGTACCGCACTAGGTACCGAAACCGTACCGAGTTTTCGATATATCGTGCAACACTACTTTCAACTACCTCACCCCCCGACATCTGTGTCTCGCCATTGTCCACCACCTCCTCAGACAACACTGGTAAATCCCCACTGTCAGCACACGGAGACTGCAAAAGGTCTTGCGAATTGGGGCAGAGAATGTTCTGGGGTAGCACATCAGAGAAGGGGTGACTATGGGGTTCCAGGGAGTACGTGACCACATGCAATCTCCATCCAAAAAGTCATACTGAGGCTCACCACCATGCTTTACACTGCAATCTTATTGAAAGACAGACAATTAGGGGTTCACCGCCAGGTTGTCAGGCAGCATTTTTAAGTGGGTCACCATTACCGTGTCCCTGAAAATTGCCTTGGGGTCATCACCAGACTATTGGCCAGATTTAGAAAAAATGGTGCAATTAGGGAGCCTCAGAGGCATCCCTACATGCTGCCCCTTGTGTTTCCTATCCATTTCCAAGGTGTTTCCATCTTTTTCTGAGGTTTTCACATGTTGGGGCAAACATGACTGTGCAGAACCTTTGGCCCCTGCAAAAATATTCGGGTCTCCCATAGACTTTAATGGGATTCATGATTCGGCTCGAACCCACGAATCCCACGGAAGATTCGGGCCGAATTCCGAATCCCCGAATATTTTAGGATTCGCTCATCTCTACAAAGCGTGAAATAAAAAATCCTGATTTGGACTTTAACCTGTCTGTGTCCCTGCTTCCTGCACAGTTACCCAGTGTCTTCCAGAGCGAACCCCCACAGCAGTTAATCAGGTATCCGCTGCTCTGAAGAGGGGAGGGTGTCTGGTTCACAGGAAAAGGTCAGAAATTGATTGAAACACCACTGAAATGGTTCGGGAACATCATGGGGCAGATGTCTGGATGTATCTTGGACATCCAAGTCACTGCTGGGAACAATGTTGTCCGAGTATTACGCCAATTTTACAGAATAACAATAATACGCACAAAACCAAAGATAAAATCTTTTTTAGAGAAAAAATAGTTAGGAAAAATTATTTCCTGTATATTTACTTGTATATAAAGTGAGGGCTGCCAAAAATTACAAGGAAGAGGCATTCCGATACAACCTGTATGTCACATAAAGGAGGGCCTCATTTACATTGTGGTACAATTGTTCATGACGTGGGACTCCTACACTCATAAAGCCTATGCACTAAGTGAAAGGGCTGCCAAAAATTACAAGGAACAAGCAATCCAATACACCCTTTATCAAACATAAAGAAGGGTATCAGACACACCCTTGAAAAATTATGATTAATGGCCTCTTAATAACAATCGAAAACATTAGGGGCAAGGGGCAGCTGATGACCATCTAAAACATTAGGGGTAGGTCTGCTGCTGAGCTGCTGATGATGGAGGAAGAGGGCGAGAAAAGGTAGAGGTGCATGAGAATACAGTGTATTTAATACACCATAAAAGCCACATTTAAAGTTCCTTTATGTTCAGCCGCTTTCCTCTAGTGGGGTAGCAAAGTCAGGGGCAATCCAGGCCTTGTTTATTTTGATAAGCGTCAACCTGTCATTGTCAGTTGACAGGCGGATGCGCTTATCAGTTGTTATGCCCCCAGTGGCACTAAATACCCGCTCAGACAAAACGCTGGCGGCAGGGCAGGCCAGCACCTCCAAAGCATAGAGCGCCAGTTTGTGCCACATGTCCAGCTTAGACACCCAATAATTGTAAGGTTCAGAGGGATCACTGAGGACGTTGACACGGTCAGCTAGGTACTCTACCATTTACCATTTTCCAAAACTTTACCCTCCTTGTGACACTAGGCCGCTCATCAGGATGAGGGTGCTGGCGGGGTGTCATGAAACTGTCCCAGGCCTTGGAGAGTGTTGCCCTGACTCTGTTGGAACTGCTGTGTGTTCCCCTCGTCTCCCCTCCTCGGGTGGCCAAGGAATTACGTACTCTGCCGCCAGCATTGTCAGCTGGAAATTTTTGGATCAATTTTTCCACAAGTGCCTTCTGCACCATTTTGCTAGACCTCTCCACCACATGAATGAGAAATGAGAAGTTCTCTTTGTAGTGGGGGTCGAGAAGGGTGAACAACCAGTAATTGGTGTTGGCTAAAATGCGTATAACGCGAGGGTCACGGGAAAGGCAGCATAGCATAGTCAGCCATGTGTGCCAGAGTCCCAACAGAAAAGGCTTCATTCTCCTCACCAGGAGGATGACTCTCAATCTCCTCATCCTCTTCCTCCTCTTCGGCCCATCCACGCTGAAGAGATAGAGTAAGGCCTCTCACACACGACCGTGTTTCACGGCCCGATACGGGCCGTGAAAGCCCGGCCTGTGCTCCCCCAGAGGACGGGAGCGCACGGCGTCATTGGTTGCTATGACGCCGTGTGCTTCCTGAGGCAGCCGCCGTACAGTGAAACACGGTCGTGTGTGAGAGGCCTAAACCTGCTGTGGGTACTACCCTCTGTAGCAGTGGCAACCGTCTGCTGCTCCTCCCCTCCTCCAATTCGCACTGAGAAGATGAACTGAGGGTGGTCTGGCTATCACCCTGTGTAGTGTCTTCCCTCATTTCCACCTCTTCCACATGCAAAGCGTCCACCTTAATTGTGAGCAGTGAGCATTTTAGTAGACACAGAAGTGGGATGGTCACGCTGATAATAGCGGCATCACCGCTCACCATCTGTGTTGATTTATCAAAGTTGCGTAAAACCTCACAGAGCTCAGACATCAATGCCCACTCGCCGCTTGTGAAGAGCGTAAGATGACTGGAAAGGCGACAACCATGTTGCAGTTGGTTTTCCACTACTGCCCTCTGCTGCTCACAAAGCCTAGCTAACATGTGGAAAGTGGAGTTCCAGCACCTACTCAGGTTGCACAACAGTCGGTGAGCTGACAATTGCAAGTGCGTTGCCAGACGGGCTGAAGCTGTAGTTGACTTTCGGAAATGGGCACACAGGCAGGGAACCTTCACCAGTAGCTAAGGCAAATTGGAGTAGGTTTTGACACCTGAACCACTAAGTTGAACACTAGTGATGAGCAAACATGTTCGGCCGAATACACTATTCGGCCGAACATGGTGGTGCCCGGGACCTCAAATTACAGTGATTGGCTGGCCGGGAATGCATCATCGGGTGCTATAAAGCACCCGGTGACATGTGACCGGCTCACACCGAGCCAAGGAGAGCTGCTGCAAGCAGGGACAGATAGAGTAGGGACAAAATAACGCTAGGCAGGGATAGAATTTGCTCAGAAAAGACCCAAAAACCCTTTTAAGGCTTAAGGGCTATTATATCTTGGTGGCAAACATTTTGTTTTATTTTGGGGGTGTTAAAAATAGCGCTAGGTGGCCTGCCATTAATGCCACCTGTGCAGCTGCTGCATGCTGTATGATACTCTCTGTATACTATATACCTGACATTCTTTGCTATTATTTCTGCTGTTAAGCCTGCAGTACCTCTTTTGCATCAGCTATATAACATTTGCGGAAGGAGGGATTTATAGTGTAGGGATAGGATTTGGCTAGGCAGGGCTAGTAGTTCTGTTCAAAAGACACAAAAGTCCATTGTTATATTTGGATGCATTTTTTTTTTCTTTTGGGGCAAAATGAACGGAAGTGTGCCTGACACTACCAGTACGTGCACAGCGTGTGTATTAGAACCTTTCAAAAGTCTATATACCTGACATCCATTGCTATTTTTTCTGCCGTTAATTAAGGCCGCAGTACCTCTTTTGGGTCTGCTGTATAACATTTGCGCAAGGAGGCACATATAGTGTAGGGATATGATTTGGCTAGGCAGGGCTAGTTGTTCTGTTCAAAAGACACAAAAGTCCATTGTTATATCTGGCTGCAATATATTATTTTTCTGGTGGATTAAAAATTGCGCAAGGTTGCCTGACCTTAACACCACCTTTTCAGCGTCTGCTGTCTGACATTTGTGTATCCCAAATAACAGAAATCCAGTGTATTTTTTTCTGCAGCTATTGAAGGCGACATTACTAATGTCGCCGTGATTAGCGGCAGAAAGAAACGCAATAAATGTCAGGTACATAGGAGAAACATACATTGTCCTGCACATTTAATGTTTCCGTGATTAGTGGGCAGAAAGAAACACAATAAATGTCAGATACATAGGAGAAACATACATTGTCCTGCACATGTAATGTCTCCGTGATTAGCGGCAGAAAGAAACGCAATAAATGTCAGGTACATAAGAGAAACATACATTGTCCTGAACATGTAATGTCACTGTGATTAGTGGCAGAAATAAACACAATAAATGTCAGGTATATAAGAGAAACATACAATGTCCAGCACATGCTGCGCAGCTGGTGTTAAGATTAGTAAACATGCGCAAATTTTGATCATCAAGAATAACAATATTGCAGCCAGATATAGAAAAAGTCCTTAAAATGACTTGGGGGGGGGGTTTCCACAGAACAACTAGCCTTGCCTAGCCAAATCCTATCCCTACACTAGCTGTGCCTGATTGCACATACGCTATATTATATGAATAACGGCAAAAAAAATACACTGGATGTCAGGTATTTAGGATACAGAAAGGTTATACTGCACATGCAGCACAGGTATGTGACATTACCTGCTCTGCGTCTGCTGCATAACATTTGCTTATTCTGTGAAATTTTTCTGCTCATACACTAAATAAAATCTGCGCAACTGTACTTTTGACAAACTTGCATATATACCATTTAGTATGCGCAAGGCGAGCAGTAAGAGACAGGGAAGTGGGCGTGCTGCTGATGGTGGGCGCGGTGAAACAGTGTCTGCTGGCAGAGCACAAAAAACAAAGTCATCCAAAACTCCTAGCTTCATGTCTCAGTTTGGAGGGTGGCGCAAGACAGGTTCTTGTTAGGTCAACATGTCAGGAGGAGGACCAGAGTGAGGTAAATTTTTTAGGTTAAAAAATTAGGGGTGAGGGACGGCTAGTGAACCTCTTAAATATTTAAAGGCGAGGACAGCCTAATAAGCAGTTTAATATGATGGAGGAAGAGGACGAGAAGAGGAAGAGGTACATGGGAATACAGTGTATTCAATACACCTTAAAAGCCACTTTTAAAGTCCCTTTATGTTCAGCCGCTTTCCTCTGGTGGGGTAGCGAAGTCAGGGGCAATCCAGGCCTTGTTCATTTTGATTAGCGTCAGCATTTTCAGTTGACAGGAGGAGGCGCTTAGCAGTTATTATGCCCCCAGCGGCCCTAAATAATGGCTCTGACAAAACGTTGGCGGCAGGGCTGGCCAGCACCTCCGAGGAATAGAGTGCCAGTTTGTGCCACGTGTCCAGATTAGACACGCAATAATTATAAGGCACAGAGGGATCGCTGAGGATGTTGACATTGTCAGATAGGTACTTCTTTACCATTTTACAAAACTTTTCGCTCCTAGTTGTGACCCTAGGCTGCTTATCAGAACCTTTTCCACATACAACGCTAGCCACCTTTATTGTGAGCAGGTAGAGTTCCAGCGCGTGCTTAGGTTGCACAACAGTCAGTGATCTGGCAAGTATAAGCACTGCTGCAGCGTTGCCAGACCTACAGAAGCTGTAGGTGACTTTTGGAAATGGACACCTTCACCAGAAGCTCAGGCAAAAAAGTGTAGTTTTTGAGAAACCACTGAACCACTAAGTTAAAGCAGTTGTTTGGCCAGAGGGAGACTGCTGTTCTGCCTTCCTGTTGGAGGAACAGGTAGACTCATTCCTGTCATTAGTTCCAGGGTCCTATAGGGCCAGTTTGGTTTAGGTTCCTGTGTAGGAACTAACCTACCTTTGAGGCCTGTTCATACTGGTAGTCAATCAGGATTAGCGTCATGGTTTCCTTTAGGAGGTGTCCATCTACCTTCTTTATTTTCCAGGCCTAATCTTCTT